>JANEHU010001947.1:0-24442 GCA_027563435.1 Nasonovia ribisnigri | reverse complement strand
TTACGTTATATATTTAGAATGATTTCCCAACACTAATTTAACTTTATCTTATTATTTACCTCTTTCATTATTATATTTTTTTTTTTATCAGATGTTTGTTATCACACCAAACTTAGTCCCCAGATCTACTTCACTATTCACATCTCATGTAAAATATAATCTGCGACCAACTTTACTATGACCATCCTCTTACATTTTTGAGTCTCTATTTTACCCACTTTAACAGTTGGTTGGTCTCTTATAACTTTCAAATTCTCAAAGTATTTAAGCGAGTCACCAATTATTCAAATGTTATATTCCTCACTTCCTCGTATCCTTCTTAACTATTATCCTGTTTCACTTAACATTACTATATTAATTTTTATTTCCTTATATATATTTATTTATTTATTTATTTTATCTTACACCCATTTTCCCTAAAATCGTACGTATTACTGAAAATGACTCGTCAGCTCCACGTATCCCTGCTTCTTCAGAACATAGTCGAATATACACTTTGTAAGTCTTACATCCGTTTTAGGATCATGTGCATATGTTATCCTATGTTTTTTAGAACAGATCATACCGTGTGTTTCCTCTAAGTTCAATAATCGTCCGTTTTTATTGAAGTTTCCTATTTCCCATTCAAAAATTATTTTCTTATTGTGTAGTTTTTCTAGTTGTATCGTAAATGTATTGTTATTTGTCTTATCGTAACAGGTTATGTTAAGGATGGGAAAATGATCAATTTCTAATCTTTTTAGTATGTTTTGATCGGAATGTCCATTCCACAGTACTATTATATTAATTTTATCCCCCTTACTAATGTAATTTTCTATGAACACCGGGTTCAAATTGTTTAACGTGGACCTCAAACTTTTGTCCATCTGTGCCAAACAGGCTTCTCTCAGCACCTCCTTGCACTTGAAGATCCTTTTTATTTCTTTCTTGGCCAACAGTAGTTCATGAACTTTCATTTCTCTTACTCGTTCATGAAGTGGCAAAAGTAAAGGTCGTCCCTCAAGCTTTCGGATTTTGCACTTGTCCAAACTATTTGACATTGCTCCCGAAATTACCACCATGCTTGTCCTGTTTATCATGGAAAACTCAAAATCCATGATAACGAACTTGTGGGTGACACTCCTTCTCTATTAAAATTCTGTAACTCTACGTTATCCTGTAATTTGTCTATTTTCGCCTTAGAATCATACTCAAGTTCCTCATCCCGAGCCATCTGCATAGCTGCTTCCAAGGTTTCTGGATCCCTAGCTTTTAATCTCAATTGCAAATGCTCTGGTAACCCGTTAATAAATACTACCATCGCGATCTTTTTATTTTGTCGCTTTACCCCTTTCGCTTCGCCGTCGTCCAGTTCTGCTGTACTGGCTTTACATAATTTATAATACATTTCTTCGATTCTACTAGCAAATTTCGTTACACTTTCCCCAGGAGCCATTCTCGCACAATTTAACCCTATTGTTAGTGCTCTCTCCGAAACTCTATGTTCAAATGCTCCCTGTAAAATAGATTTTATACTTTCCCAAGTATCTGTTTCCCTATATTTGCATGCTTCTAAAGCATTACCTGCCAATTTTGAATTTATTATTTTTAACAGTAACGGTCTATCCGCAGATGTTACTTCTTTAATTGCTATTTCGCAAGTGTTTATAAATTCCGCCACATTTTTTGAACCAACGCATATTGGTATTATGCTACTCCATTTATCAACGTCCATTTTAATTTTTCTTTCTATTTTTTCTACGCTCTTTTTAACTGCTGATTCCAACTGTACGTGCTTTACAGTAGGATCGGATCGTAAACCTGCCCTCTTAGATTCTCTAATATCAGGTTCAAGTGTTTTATCTAGTAACTCCTTCTCCCTTAGTTCTTCCAAATATTTTTGTTTACTAGATTCTGGCGAATTTTCACACGATTCGTCAGTATTTAAATCAATTAACGCGTCAGTTTTTATTTCTTCTTTTTTATCGTTTACCTGTACCCCTTTATCCTGTGTACTATTTTCGCCTACTGATTCATTCGCAGAACTACCTGAATCGTTATTCATAAATATAATTTCCTCATTAAAATATATTTAACTTAAATTAAAATATTTTTTTCGTTATTCCAAAAAAAAAATAATCCCTTATGTATTTACCAACAGTAATACACTTTTTATTTATTCTTACAATTATTTATTCCTTACGACAAAAAAAAATATCTATATTCCTATATTCTTTCATAAATTAAATAATAAATTTTATTTATTATTTACGTATATTATTCCGCGTCGTTTATACGTTATACAAGCTCGCACTACAGCGACACCTTTATTCCACTATTACAACCATTATTCCGTGATTGAAAATTATGTATTCTTTTCGGTTAGCTACTCCCAAAATTCTTTACAATAATTATCACTTCTATTAACACTTTTATAACTTTTCCTATTTATTCTAAATAATCACTTTTAACCAATATACTTATTCTATTTAATTTCTTATAACCAATTATTTACGTATTATTTTATTTTATAAAATATACTTATTCTAGGCATGCCCTAACTTTATTTTCACTCTGGAATCCCAAGTTCCGTATATACTCTCAAATTTCTTTCAATATAAACTCATATAATTTTCCCATAAACATCAATACGTTTCTAAATATTCTGTGTGCACACCTCTCAATAAATTCCACAATAATCTTTATTTTGTAATTTAGGACCTATCTGTCCATAAATTCAACAACACGTAAGGACTTACTCTTTGCCTATATCAATTTTATCTCAATTATTTTATTTCAACACTATAATATTCCATATATTATATTCAACACAATTATTTTCTCATAACTTTTATTCATCAATTTAATTCTCAATAACTTTTATTCATCAATTCAATTCTCAATAACTTTTATTTATCACATATAATTCTCAATAACTTTTACTCAACACATTTATTTCTCAAATGTTTTTATTCAACACATAAGGCTTACCACTTTGCCTTAACACAAAAAAAATTCTTTACTCAATATTCTCAATAACCAATTATTTATTCACTTAAATCTCACAATATTTTGTATTCTCAATATATATCTCAATTCATATATTTATCAACTTTATTCTTCTTTTATTATTCCATCAACAATTTATTTCCTTTATAACCTCTTTTTTTTCTATTTATTTATCCTTCACAATTATTTAAAACAAATCCCTTTTATTTAATTCTTTCTTATAACTTCATTTATTTAATCTCAATTATTTTTCAAACATATATTCCTTTTTATTCACTTTTATTCAACCAATTATTTATTCTTTTTTTTATGTATTATTTTTATACGTCTATAAAAATAATATTCCTTCACCAAAAAAAAAATACAGTATTTTATTTAACGTTAGTATCCTTAATCTAACGGAAACGTGACCCCAAGCTACAATTCTTAATATTTATCATCAATTTTTTTCAAACTTACGCAGTTGCTGCCTCTGCTACCCAATGTCTACTCATGTTTACTTCAGTTGTTCGTGCCTCGCTGAGTCGCTCTCGTAGATTCTTGTTATGCCCCGGAGTCGTTGAAAAGGTGATCAATCCTCCCAACAGTGATCCTTGATGGACTGCCTCCGCGGAATCCTCAACTTGACCTGGATTCCTGTGTAGGGCCTCGTTCCCGACTGCGCCAGATGTAGTAAGCCCCAGCCAGTTCCTTGTACTTGAACTCGGCTGTGCCACAATATAGTAGCCAACTCGCGAGGTTACCAGATGAGATGGTCAAAGGCTTGACTCAATTGTAAAATAATCGTAGACAGATTGTATTTCTACTGAATGTAATTTATTTATTCAAACACTGAACGTTTATTTGTAAAATATTAAATGTAACAAAAATATTCTAAGTACAATTTATGATTAATGGAAATATTTCTAAGTCCAGTTTAATCATAGAGTAGAGTGACGAGAAGGTGCTCAGAGTAGCTTGGTCAGATCACGTCTAAAATACAGGCTGTTTCGGGGTCCCTTATATATCCCGTTGGTCTCCCCCCAGTCACTGATAGCGCGCATCCGGGTTCTCGCACGTGCCGGATGCTTGTCTATTCTCAGAATGCTTATACCCACGCTTTCCTGTCAGTGTTGTCCTTGTAATCCGGTATTCGCAGATTAGATATTTGCGCATATATTCTTATACACATAATAATATATATATATATATATATTATTATATTTCGGCTGTCTAAATAGAATAATAGTTCTTGTTTTCTTGTTTTCTTGTTTTCTTGATATTTGCATATATCGTGTTTTACCGGTTGCCCTTTACTTCCCAGAATGGTTGTTTTGCATGCCTTGTCCTTCGGACGCACCCCCTATGTTAGTTATACATTAATACTGTTGTTTTGGGTCACTGGCTCCTATCAACTATTACTGTTCCGGGTCACTGGCTCCTAACAATTGCACGAGTAAAGAGTTTACGACCGTACAGAGTTCAACCGTCACACACAACTCGCTCTTATGTCCACCGAGACCACGCGCGAATTTACAAAAAAAAAAAATCATTTTATAATTCAAATAATTTTCAATAATTTTTTTATATTTTTTTACCTAGTTACTACCAAATGTTTTTAATAATAATTTTTTACCTAATTATAACTAAATGTTTTTAATAATAATAAATATAATATAATTCAATAAATAATAAATAAATAAAAATTAAATGATTTTCAAAATTTAAAAAAACTAAAAAAACAACATTTTTGAGAAACTTGTCAGCCAACCTCCTCGTGGTGTTTCTTGGGTTATGCTAATAGGCTGAATATCTTACTAAATATTGAATAAAATATATAATGACCTGGGAATCAACTCGTACGTACCCCTTAATGACCCGGGAATTAACTCGTACGTACCTCTTAAGGACCCGGGAATCAACTAATACATGAAAAAGATCTCGGGAATCAACTCACCTATACCGGGTACTAGGTAGTAATAATAATGGACAATGGTGTTGAATTTGTTGAAACTGTCACGGAGAAAAGTTTAAACATTGTTTCTACGGCCATTGGTTGCCGCGAACACGGGTTTGGAACTATACCTCGGACGCGGTGACCGGTGCCCGAGTAACATTTTGTAGGTTCAGTGTCGGTTATTTTGCACAGTGTCTATAACACAGTGCAAACACAGTACCAGCGTGTTCAAAATCTCGTATACGGTGCACGTTTTGTTTATGGGTTATAATAATTACTTTTCAAAAAATAATCGGTGCTTATATGGTGCATCAGTTCAAACTGTGTACTATGTCTCGTGCAATAGTGCACACTGCACCGGTTTACAGTGCATATAATGTGTGAAGGTGTTCTATAATTTGTATTATAATATGTGTATGTGCTAATATGGTACTACAGTGCAATTTTAACACGGTGAACTAAAAGTGTGTCAGTGAATAGAAGTACTGTGTTCGCATTGTGTGCAGGTGTCCGTTACCACAGTCAACCATAGGCAAAATTTGGGGGGGGGGGGGTGACTAAGCCCCACCAATATTAAAATTAACACCTCCATAAATTCGGGTTTTAATTGAAGTATTAAATCCTATGCTAATTATCTAATCTAAATACTAACAGTAAACGTAGTTTGAAGAAATTATTTAACTAATGTTTAAACAAAGATTCATTATTCGTGTGTTATCCATAGTAGATATCAAATCATCCACAGAAAACAATATAAGATAAATAATAGTATTACAAATTGGTAATTACAATACAATATTAGGTACTGATAATATTTCAATTTGTCTAGAATATAGTAGTGTATTTTAAATATTGGTTTTGGTTTTTACAACAGCAACAGCCCCAGACATTACGTTAAATACCTACTTATATTTTAATATCACCAATTTTTACTCATAAGTCATAATGTTATTGCTTATCGGCACTATTTCTCCTACTCTGTAGTGTTGCAAATGTATGGATAACATCTTCAAACTCAATGTATGCCTACCTATTAAACCATAGGTATAATATTATTATCCTAAATAGTTTTAGGAGCCTATTGTCACAAGATTCAATTTGTATTAATTTCTTTTGCGTTGGTATAATTTAAATTTTAAAAGTTTTAATAATTCACAAGGGAACAAATTTCCGACCACAAAATGTTGGCACCCCGAAAATGAGGCCCTGCTATCGCTTTCTGGGTTCAATTTGTCACTTGAAAATTGCGTGTAAAAAATACGATATTTGTATTTGAAAATATTGAAATGGTATTTTAACAGGAGGTGTGGGGGCATATATTTGATTGAATTTTAGGGGAGGTTAGATGTTTCTTTACAAAATAAGCTGAGGGGGCTTTGAAAAATGTTAATAATTTTGGGATGGCTAAGGACCCCCCCCCCCCCCAAGCACCTCCTAATTGTCAGAGCACTCAGAGCTCCTTACGAGTCTGTTTGATTTAAATAAGTAAAGCCTCTCCAAGTTAAAAACTGAAACTATGCAAACTAATATAATAATATAATACCTATATAATATTATAGTACATCTATTTTAAAATAATAATAATTTGATGCATAAAAGATGCGGCGGTGTTCGTATAACACCGTGCGGTGGTGCTGGTGGATGTGTAAAGTATTTATGTATTATGATTAACGAATCACAGTACGAATTTACGGGTTTTTCCATATCGTTATCGCCGACTACTTCACCACGTCGCCACTGTCGCGCCTCGGCTGCAGCAGGCAAAGGCAACTGCTAACGAATAACTTACTACTGTAATAATTATTGCATGTATCTTGTAAGATCAAACAATATTATCTTATGTTCTTTTGTAATAATACGAGTTGTCCGAACCCCGAAATTTCGTCTGTGGGGATTGTGAATATTATTTTTAATTGTGAACTTTCATGAAAGGCGAATAGTGAATTATTGCGGTGTCTCACACTCTCATACTTTCAATTGGACGTTTATATAGTAAAAGGTAAGTACCTTCCTAACATATTATTATTATTTTAATGTTTATAATAAATCTTAATTACAATTAAAAGTAGGTACTATTCAAGTAGGCATGTCTATAGGGGTTCTCCTTGGTCTTTCTTTGGATCTTAAGCATATTAAAAAGGTGGTCCTCAATACCTAAATGTTTTAATAAAGAATATAAACTGGGCCATATATAGTACCTAGGTAAATAATGGTTTCTGTGAAATATATACATCCATTATTGTTTTATGATTCACATATCTTGCAAGATCAATGTTTTTTCAAATTGAGTAAATTATGCTAAACAAATATTAAGATGATTTAAAAACGTACCTAGTACATATTTAGCAGTTGTTTGTTTTATTGAGTAGTATGTGCCTACGAATGCATAATAATAAATAGTAACCTTAAATGATACTGGTACATATTTTTTAAAAATGTCTATTATAAACATAATACAATACATAGGTACCTATACAGGGTGATTCTTTTATCAAACAACACTTTCAATACTTTTCAAATGATGAGTGTTGTTTGATAAGAGAATCACTCAATCACCCTATATAGGTAGTTATTAGCCCGGATATCCGGTATAAAAACTAAGATGTTGATTGATGTATACAACTTAACTCATTATAAATTATAAGGTAACAACTATAATAATGTCTAAATATCATGACTAAATAAATAGGTATGATCACAACTTTGTGATACGTATACCACCGTTGCTACGTCTATCGCATAGTTCTTCGCTTCTATAATATTCTATTGACATTGCCGACCAATTAAATGAACTACGAGCAATGGTTTTGTGTGTAGAATAGTGGAGATGCGCAAGCCGGACGAAAACTGGATTTTTGTAATCATACCTATTTATTTAGTCATGGTCTATATGAGTATATTATCGATAGCTTAATTCAAAAAATTTGTATGTGAAAAATAATGATTTTACAGTAGAGCAAATTCCAATTTTTCAAATTTGTATTTATGACAGGAGAGATTGAGAAATAATGAATTTATATTAAATTTAATGATTATATTTATTATTTATTAGTATAATATTTTATTGATAGAGGGCTTTGATTAAAATCAAATTTTTGAGATCTATAATGTTGCCATGTTATCAAAAAAACGTATTAAAAATTAAGGTTTAAATTTATTTTATCAGTTGTAAAAGCAATTATTGATACAATAATATTAGAACAAATATAATTACCTTTAATATACCCTTAATATAACCTTTTTATATCAATTTTTAATTTAAGTAAGTACTTACCTACCAGTTATTAATTTAGAAACAGTTACTTTTTAAATTATATTTTAAATCCAGGTAAAATTGATTCAACCATTCAAATTCAAATAAGCAAAATATAAATAAAAATATAAATATTATTATGAGACACTTCTTCTGTACATGTCATATTAGTATTATTATCTGCATTATTCTGAAGCCTAAGTTTAACTTTATTGTTAGAATCAGAATATTTTATTATATTATCCCATTGGTTTGTTACTTACAACATTTTTGAATTAAGTCATCGTCCTATTGTATTATACCTATTCATTAATACTTAATAGTACTACATAGCATATACTATAGGTATTATAAATTTAAATATTATGGTTATTATGTACTTGAATATAAATTGTGTTTCAATTTTTATTGAATAGTTAGGAAACTATTACCCAACTGTAGGTACCTATTATATTATTATTAATTTATAGATAATTAAGCAGTTATTTGTTATTTATTACAATATTAACTAACAAATATTGAGGTATATAAATAAATATAACATATATATATTTATCAACATAAATTGTTCTATGATTATTTATTTATATTGATATAACTAAATTTAGGTATATATTTTTATTTCAGTGCCTACCTTCTCACAGTATACCTACAGGCTACAGGATTTTTTCAATATATATTCAGTTTTAGAATAATGTGAGTAAAATTTTTAAAATAATGCCTAAGTATAATTCACATATTAAGTTTAGTAAATCCACTCGTTACCGACAAAGAAAAAAAGCTACATCTTTATTTGAAATTTTGCCAAACATTAATAATATTGAAACTCAATCTCAAGAATCTAGTGTTTTAAATGAGTCTTCTAATTCTATTCATCTTAATGACATCTCCTATGAATCTTCTCATGAAATTAATTCAGATACTTGGTCCTTAGATAATTTATGTACAGATACGACCAGTCCTCTTGAAAGCACTGTCAACAATAGTACAGTTATATTTGAAAATATAAGTGAAGATCATGGATCTGACTCGAGTAATTCATCAGAATCATCATTCTTAACAAAGTCTTCAGAACAAATTGACTTAAAATTAATATTAGCCTTATGGGCTATTAAACATAGCATTACTCATTCAGCATTAAGCGATTTGTTGAAAAGTCTTAAACAATTTCCTGAATTTTCTGATATGCCCATAGATTCTCGAACACTATTAAAAACTCCCACAAAGATTTGTACTAAGAAAATCAAAGATGGTATTTATCATCACTTTGGATTGCAAAATGAAATCAGTGAATTACTTGAGAATTTGCAATGTCCACCACCAGTTTTAATGTTAAATGTTGGCATCGACGGTCTTCCAATTACAAATAATCCGCCTAGTCAGATTTGGCCTATTCTTGGATATTTTTCTAATGTACCTACTGAAAACAAAAATGTTTTCATTATTGGTGTGTATCATGGAAAGTCAAAACCTCTAGTAGTGATGGTAGTAACAGTTATAACAGTTATCAAAATTGATAACAGATTACCATCACTACTAGAGATTGTATTTTGGATGTTTTGGATACTTGGTATATTTTAATTTAAAATTGATGTAAATCAATATTGTTGTTTTGATGATTTAATTTACGTTACATAATTCTATTTCTATACTGTAATATTATACATTATACATTATTTTAAATTTAAATATAACATTATTATTATTAAAGAAACTGTGTTTATGAATTCTATTTTTATACCCACTGGAGTTCTATAAAAAAATTAAAATCACAACTCATAACAATATGTTGACATGTTATGAAATGTGAATACAAGTTAGATATTACAATTATTACAATATAGCAGCCCTGCCATAACAAATATTATTCATTACGTTTCTACTGTTAGGATGATCAAGTGCTGTTGTTATTTAATAAAAAGGTTTATTCTGTTTATACTGTTGATAGTTTTTTTATTATATTTCAACAAGTAAAATTTATTTGTAAAAATAAGTCATGGATAGGAGAAGCAGCTCAGTGTGGGCTTATTTTACAATTAAAGACAATGTCAATGCTAAGTGTGATATATGCCATAAAATTTATTCTTATAAGTGGACACTAACTAATCTAAAAAAACACTTATCTAGTCGTCATTTTATATTTTTAAAACAAGGGCAAAGTATGAATGAAGTAAGTAAATTTATAAATTGATATCACATTAAAACAACTTCATTTTTTGATTTAATTAATTATTCTTTACTCTTGTTGTTATTAAAACTAGAATCAATCAACTGAATCCAGTATTGATGACCCTAGTAGTAAACATCATACTAACGACAATTCGATAAATTCTTCTTCTATATCATTGCCATCAACTACCTCTATACCAAGTACTTCTCAACAAAATTCATTAATTGATTCAGCTCCATCAAATGCAAATGCAAATGCTTTTTCTCAAATAGTACCTGGTCAAAACCAAATGCAAGCTGATAATAATGCGAAATCTCATAAACGTAAACAACTGTCTATAGCTACATACATTCCAAAAAAAAATGACAGTTGATATGAAAAAAGATTCAGTCACTTTTAAATTTATTCACAAAAGATTACCAACCTTTTAAATTAGTTGAGGACAAGGGTTTTAAACAGTTCGTTAAAATGTTGAACCCTAATTATACACTTCCTAATCGCCATTCAATCTCCAAACAATATATTCCAGCCTTGTATGAAAAGCGATTGAGAGAAGTTAAAGCGTTAGTAGTACAGGAATCAAAACATGTATGTTTAACAACCGACTGTTGGACATCTCGAAACAACGAAAGTTTTATGGCCATCACAATACATTTTGTTGATTCAAATTTTAGTTTACAGTCGATTCTCATAAGTTGTTCTTCATTTAATGAAAACCATACTGCCATAAATTTGAGTGAACAAATCCAAAAAACTATTGATGAATGGCAACTTGAAGGCAAAATAGAGTTAGCTGTCTCTGACAATGCTACTAATATCAAAAATGCATTAGGTTTACTTAAACTTAAACACTTAGAATGCTTTGCTCATACCTTAAATTTGATTGTTCAATCAGCTCTTACTTTAGAAAACGAACTTATTGATAAAGTTAAGACCATTGTCACATATTTTCGTAGAAGTACAGTAGCCAATAATAAACTCAAAACTTATCAAATAAATAATGGGATAGATAAACCTAAAAAACTACTCCAAGATGTCCAGACTAGGTGGAATTCTACGTATTATATGTTGAATCGTTTTATTGAACTAGAAAATCCTATAAGGGGGACATTAGGTTTGCTTGATAAGGCACCTCAAACCTTAAACAGTGATGAATGATCTATAATAAAAGAATTGTGTACTGTACTCAGACCTTTTGAAGAGGCTTCAAAAAGTTGCATACAATGGAATTTAATGAAAGGACACTGATGATTATCAAACAACTATTAGATAACATGGAAAAACGAGACGCATGGAAAAACGTTGATAAAAGTAAAACATTATGTAGGTGTACTTTTTTGGATCCACGTTTCAAAAACATTCCATTTAATAATAATTATTCACTATCTGAAACAACAAAAAATGAAATAATTGAAAAAACTGCAAATATAATTTATTTAGAAAGATCGAATCAACTGGATGAACAAAATCAAGACCAACCTGATTATATAAGTAGAGACACCCCATCCACATCAAATAGCCCATCGATTTGGGAAACTATTGACACGAGCATAGCCAAATTAATACCTTCAGGTACATCTAAGTCGCGAGCAATAATTGAGGTACAAAGGTACCTAGAAGATGGTATGCTAAAAATAAATATGGATCCTCTTAAATGGTGGCAAGAACATAAGTATAACTATCCATCATTGATTATAAATACTATAGATTGCTCACTGGCCGGTTTTTCGGTGGCGTACAATTAAACTCTCGGTAGATGGCGATAAGAACCAACAATCCTAATAAATTGTATTTAATTATACCCACTGTAACTATGGTGGCGCGCGGTGCCGGTAGACTGGTTTTTATCGTCGACGATACGTCCACTTCTCCGACGACGACGTACCTACCTATTTACTATTTAGTGTTCAATTTGCTATTTTTATTTTGAATGATTTGGTCAAATAGGCTATAGCGCTGGCGTTCACGATACGGATTACGGGCTAATTAATTATATTATAATATGATTTTGTTCAATTCATATTTTATTGTATTATTGTACCTATTATTATCTTTTTTTATTGAAAAATATTGTGAAATATTAAAAACAAGAAAACCATATTTACGCACAGTTAATAATATACGAAAATATATGAAATGCATTTATATATAAATAATAAATTCATGTAATTTAACTTGTTAACAAATTAAAATTTGAAACAATAGGAAGCATACTTGACTATTTTTTTTGCCATAATGAATTGAGGAATAATTCAATAATTATTGCACAATACTTGCCAAATCAAAATTGAATACTTTATTGTATCTTAACAATGTATTTGTTATTTATTATTACTCTTATTACTAAGTTGTTCTTATACACATAAATTATAATAAATTCCAATATAAATCATAATACATACTTAAAATTATATTAGTTATAAGAATTTAGTTGTGTTGTAGAATCCGCAATTTTGCCACATGTTGAACTGCTTTATTGTGTAAATCAGAATTTGTCCATTTGCATTCTTTAAATATCTTTACTGTGTACAGTAATTCCATCATATAAATGTAATGTTCATAGCATGATTGGGCTTCAGTAAGTACGTCGTTTATATCACGAGTTTTGGTTTTGTCCATTAATTGAGATAAAATGTGTTTTTCATGTTTAATTTCATTAAAATGTTTATTAAAAATATCCAAACAGCTTTTTGTGATACATATCATTAGTTTTGATGGATTTTTAAGCCCTTCAATACCTTTACTATCACTGTATGTTTTATGTAATAGAAGTAATTGATTTGAATCTTGAAGGTATTGTGACTTTAGAATTAATGATTCTTCACATTTAACACACTTGAACATTTCTATACATCGCTTAGCAATATATCCACCAAAATACACAATAGAACAATTTTCTAATGAGTTGTTTGAATTCAGAACAGGACTTGGTTCTGATATAGGACTTATCGAGGAATAACTTAATTCAGTTCCTGCAGTAGTAATATTAATAATTTCGTCATTTAATTTGGTTGTATCATCTTCATTTAAATTCGTTTCTATTTGAATATCTTTCAAAACATTTACATTCAAAAATTCGTCATCATCGTCTTCGCAATTGCATTTTTCAGAACATTTCATTAAACTATATGTACAAATGGTCCCAAAACAACATCGAAATGTTCGAGCAGTTGGATTTTTATTATAACCGTTTTTCTGACGCATTATAGAGAAAAAAATTTTCCAATGGATCTTGTGTTAATCGATTTGTCATAATAAAAAAAAATTTTTTTCCAGTATTTAGATACATTTTTGGTTTTTCAGATTCGTATATTTCTAATAGTGCAGTAATAGTCCATACAAAACCTTCAAAACATGGTGGAATACTATTATTTTTATTAATTTTTACAGCACTTTGAAAAGTTGTACGAATTTCAAACGGCCTGGTTTTAAAGTTACTACACACAAAAAAAAAATCATGACTATATAAACTTATCTTAATTATGTTTGAACCAACATTTTCAAGTGTTTCGATAACTATTAAAAATATAAAATTTCTTATGTGTATATAAATAGCTCTAAAATAGTAAAAAAATGTTTAACTTGGTGTATAGAAAAAATGGTAATATAAACAGTTATTTTAAGTTTTATATAAAATAAGTTACAAAATATTTAAGATACAAATTCTATAGGTATACGATCTTTATTTATAAGCATTAAAAGTTAAAAAATTTTAGTTAGATAAATGTATAATAGCTATAATATATAGTACCTGATGAATCGAAATCCAGTATGCGTCCTTTGATTTCCGTTGGTTTCATCCTTTTAATAGGTGTTTCAAAGTTTGCGTTTTGAATATTGTCACATTTTGGAGAACCTTTTTGGAACATGTTTTCAATAATTTTAAGTTACAAACCAATAAGGGTATGAAAAGTATAATCATTTATTAAACTACTAGTGTCTAGTACCTATATTTATAATCAATGGTATATTTAAGCTTACATTTATTTGAATTTCCGGAGTTATTCATACCAAATTTGATTGGTGTAGCATTCGGAATTAGTTTTCGTATTTTTTGATTTGGATGCATAAACATATTTTTATCAAAGTGGTCACTACAGATATATATCTCTTGCGCAGTATTTTTGGGCTAAATTGTCTAAAGCCATATTTCCTAAATAAAAAATTATGTTTTAAAATTTAGTTCTATGTGCTATAAGTACCTACTTAAAATGTATAGTTGGTATTTTTAACTTACAAATGTAAATTTCAATTACTTTTGTAGAATATAAATATAATAAATTAATAACTTACCCGAATGAATAATCCAAGTTTTCATTGAGTGTTCATCGCTTGGAAAAGTATGAAAACTTAAGTCGGGGTTATTTCTTTTTGATTTGCCACAGTTAAAATACTGACACTTTTGACCAGACATGATTATTTTAATCGTAAAATAAGGAATACAAATTTAACAATAATTATTTGAATGACGAATACGGCGACTAGCGTTCACGATAAAGGCTCATTGACGACTTAGTTACTACTTAATACTCTAATATTTGTATTACTGTTTTGCTTTAATATACAAATAGTAATAATAATGATAATAACTAATAACTAATAATAAAATTGAATGAATGGGAATATAAAAATAAAAATACTATGTAAATACTAAATAGGTACCGTCATTGGTTATAAAAACTATAAATAGTACCTAAAAACTCTTACATTCTTACTATAATACTTTATAAATTTATAATCAATGGTACCGTTTACTTATGATTGGCCTGCATTCTTGTAATGTCGAAAAAAAATTAAATAATTTGTATACATAATAAAGAAGAGTATAATTAAATTTTTTTAAGTAATAATTTTCTATTTAAAAAATTTAAATATGTAAAATTTGTTACGTATATCATTAAAACGACGCTGGTTTTTACTATTTGCGTTACCTATTTAATCTAAAATTGATAATAGCAATGAGTGTTTTAGCTCGGAAAAAATGTTCCACCGAAAGTACAGTTTTAGCATTTGACATTTTTACATGTCGTTACACTAACGGCAATACCTCGTATCTGCATATCTGTCGAAAATGAGGTTTTGGTATCAAATTATGTATAATCTCTTTGTGCTCATTTTATTTTCACTTGTTTGTTTTGATATTATTGATAATTTCCCTCCAATTTACAAAATAGTAATACAGCGTATCTCATTTGTACATGTGATAACACGTATCTGCACAATTTTACATTACGTTTTGCGAAGACTTCGTTTCAACGTCTAAAATTAATTATTTACCATCAGGTAATTATACTATTACGCTTTTAATAATTTACTTATGTCTTTACTTGATATTTAAAACAATATAATTGCTATTAACAACTTTATGTATGCTTAAATTATGACTTTTAATTTAGATTCAGATACGTGTTATTGACACAGTCCACTGGAACCGTTTTAAGTCACTTACGTGGTATCACAGACCGCCAGTTAAGGTACTTCAAAATTATTGAATTTTTTTATTACTGATACACTATATTATTACATTGAATCAATCAAACTCAATAAGTATATTTTTGTGATTTTGTAGAGAAATATGTCAAAACGAAGAATAAAACAAATGTTAGACTTATCATGCGGAAATAGAGAAAATACAATTACAAATGTGCAGACAAATACAAATCATGGAAAATATCAAACATTCAATGATTTTTTATCTTCAGCTGAGTTTGTCTTTGAAGATATTGAAACAGACCTGGTAGATTTGGGTAATGTAAATGTTGTAGAAAATGATCTTAATTTGCTATTACAACCAGAAAATATGAATCCTGATAATACTCAATATTATTCTGATGACTTTCAATGTAATGTTGAGTTAGGATCAAATAATATAGTTGACAATAGTTTAGAGCTTAATTTATTTGAGAATAATATGGTTGTTTGTAATGAAAACTTACAAAATGATTCATTAGCTGATGTTGAATTTTTGAATTTAATGAAGTAAATTTTACTGTGGAAGATAGTGAAGAAAATGTATTAAACTGTGAAAAGCGCCATAGTATAATACCTCAGCCTGATAAGTGGAAAAGGGAAACTACAAAGCGTTTGAGAATGAATGGTGAAGAATATATTGGGTACCAGAGAAAAAATTCAATAGTAAGTCATAATGTATTAAGACCCCCAAGAAATATTCAACCAACATGTATGTCTCCGTATTGTAAAAAAGCAAAAAATAGATTTTGTAACACTTTTGATGAAACCCAAAGGTTAGAAATATTTGTTACATTTTGGAAAGCCACTTGGGAAGAAAAGAAAACATTAGCATGTACTTTGGTTAATAAAATAAAAACAAAGCGATCTACAAAAGGTAATGGTGATGATAGTAGACGGGAAAATACTTATGAATATAGTTTAAAGTATAAAGATTTTCCTCCTGTAAAGGTCTGTAAAAAAATGTTATTGGCAACTCTTGGTATAAATGAATTTATGCTTCATAATTTGATTAGAGAATCTACTAATGGCCTTCCAAAAAATATTAAGCATTCTCTTGATAAAACTATTAATGAGATACCACCTCAGTCTTTGGTAAGAAAAAGAGCTTTACATACTCGTGTAGACCATTTCAATAACTGGCTAAAGAGTTTACCAAAAATGCCTTCACACTATTGTCGACAAAGATCTAAAAGGCTGTACTTAGAAGGTCCATTCTTCAGTTTTCAAGAAATTTATGAATGCTATACCAAAAAATGCAATGAAGATGAATTGAAACCATTTAGTAAATGTTATTTTAATAATCAAATGAAAATCAACAAGATTTCTATCTTTAGCCCTCGTAAAGATAAGTGTGATTTTTGTTCATCGTTTGAAATGAATCAGGTAAGTGAAGACGATTATGCAGTACACTTGGCATATAAAGAAAGTGCTAGGGAAGAAAAACAGTTTGATAAAAGTAGGGCACAAAAAAATGAAATTTATTGCTTTACTATGGACATGCAAGCAGTTAAGCTTTGTCCATCTTTGAAAGCCAGTTCTTTGTACTACTCTATGAAACTTAAGTGCCACAATTTTACCATTTATAATTTAGCCACTAATGATTGTTACAATTATTGGTGGCATGAAGGTGAAGGCGACTTGGAAGCTTCAGTGTTTGCTACCATACTAGTTAAGCATTTAACAGCGATATGTGTTGAAAAAATACCCATTGTAATTTATTCAGACGGTTGTGGCTATCAAAATAGGAATATTATTATGTCCAATGCACTTCTTCAATTTTCCAAACATCAAAATGTAACTGTTGAGCAAAAATTTTTAATAAAAGGCCATACACAAATGGAGTGCGACAGTACTCATAGTTTGATAGAAAGAAAACTTCACAATAAAGATATATTTCTACCATCAGACTATGTCAGAATTACTACTGAAGCTAGAAAATATCCGAATGCATATAAAGCAGTTTTACTAAAACATGATTATTTTTATGACTTTAAGTCACTGAAAGAATATACTTCGATTAGACCTGGTATAAATAAAGGCGAACCAGAAGTAAAAGATATTCGAGCATTGTTGTATGATCCATGTTCATTTAAGATTTATTATAAGCTTTTGTTTAATGAACCATATTGTGAAATACCTAAAAAAAATCATGAGAAAAAAAATAAAACCAAATTTAAGTAACATCACTGAAGGACAGATGTTTCAAAAATTGTATAAAGGCCCTTTGCCTCTTACCAAAACTAAATGGAATGATTTGCAAAAATTAAAAAAATTTATGCCTATAGACACTCATTCCTTTTATGATACATTATCTCATTTGAATATTTTCAAAACCAAAGCTGCTAAAATATAGTCTCATTGTTGAATGTTTAAAATGTTATATTACATCTGTATAATATTGTACTGTAAATATTTTGTTAGTATTATTAAAGACTGAAAACATGAACTTAAGTCTGAGTATAAAGAATTAATTTAAAACAAGAAAGTACAACTGTATGACTTGTAATTTTGAAGTCTTAATATTTTTATTTCTATGTGTTTTAATATTATGTATTGAACATTTTTTTAATCTATTAGGAAAAATAACTTAAATTTAAGTCAGTTATTTAATTTTATATCAAGTGCAATATTCTACTTTTATATTTTATAAAATATTTTTAAGTCATTTTATATCATTAGAAGTCTAATTGTTTTTTAGTTTTAAATATGAAGTATGTTATCTGTAATAGTATTGTATAAAAAAGTTTAAACCAATTAGGTCAGTTGTTTTATTTTGTATCAAGGGAAATTTTATTTATATTTATAAAACGTTTTCAAGTAATTTCTTATAATTAGAAGACTGATTGTTTTTTATTTAAAAAAAAAAGTATATTTGTTTATTTTGTGTAAAATATTTATTATTAGCAATAATATGTAATCTCACAGAATTGTTAAAAAAATATAAATATTACTACTCTAATAATATTATTATTATGTTCTTGGTTTTTCATTATTTCAAATATAATCTACAGCATAACTGTTTGATTATTTTCAATAAAAAGTACTGAAGTAAGTATTTTAGTTAATAAACAAGCATTTTTTAATGATACAATAACCTAACCTATTGTTAAGTACCTAACAATGAATAACACTTTAATATTACATATTATTTTAAATGAAGGTAGTTTAATATGCAAAAATGTACTTATCAAGTAATACCCTGTATCTACCTGCATGTACACATTCTATCATGGTGATTCCACGTATCTACACTAACTTCACATGAATTGGTAAAATGTTAATTTTACAACAAATTATTATGATTAAACTATATATTTTATGTAAATATAGTCTAAGTTTAATTGAAATGTCGTTATATTAATATTTATTCAGTTTTTTGTTGTTCCTGAAAAATTAACAAAATGTAGATACGAGGTATTGCCGTTAGTGTAACGATGTTAACAAATGTAAATTGTTTAAAACGCTCCAAAAACAAAGTATGGAGCTAGTTTGTTTACGTGCGTTAATATCGAAATGTATTGGGTAGGGCCGTATGTAGTTGTAATGTTGTAAACTGTAAGTAGTATAAATATTTGTATGTAGTAATAACAATTTCATATACATTTATTTTCTGGTCCGATTTTATCGTAATGCAGTATTTTAATACCATTAGGTTGTATTTTAATTAAAATTATCTGATGTATTGTATGAAAAACTTCTTAAAAAAATTTTTTTTAGGAACTTATAAAATCTGTACTTCCAAATTTTGTGCCTTTAGCGAACTTATGTCGCAGGCACAAACCCTATTGGCCTTTGCTAGGAGTCTATAGGACCTAATACTATGCGGCCTTAAGAGGACGTTACACCCGTAATATTTAGCGGTAAAAACAGGTCTACCAGAAACAAACGAAACGCTGCCAAAAAATGGTTTTAGAGCAAAATTACCTATTATGAAATGTATAGAGAAGAATTTTTAGGAGACAACCTCATTGGCGTTTTTTTAAATATGAATTATTACAAAAGTTACAGTTGTTTAAAAAATGTAAAAAAAAAGGTTTTTTTTCCTATTATAAGGAGCTATATATTTAAAATAATACAAAACCCCGATGAGGTTGTCTCCGAAATATTGTTTTCTATAAATCTCATAATAGGTATTTTCGCTCTAAAATCGCTTTTTAATGCTGTTTTGTTTGTTTTCCGTAAACATGTTTAGTAGATTGATTTAATATTTTCATTGCTGTAATGTGCTGCTACCTGCATGCCGTTGAGAGGTCGGTCGCGATTTCCCCCCACTACTCCAAAAACTGAATATCCGCTACGACTATCGCGCGGTGACGGTCGGTCGATGGTTATCGGAAGCTTCCAGGAATAGACCGAAACCGAACTATTATAAACAATATCCTCGACAATATCATTATTATATTTTATAAGCTAATAAGTAATAACGTCTCTTCTTCCCTATAATCTTATAATAATTGTTTTTATTTTTATTATAATATTAAAATTGGCATTGACGATTGATAGCATTCCACCTACGATCTACCAACTCTTATTCGTTTTATTATTTTATAATATTATAAATTATTATTATTACGGACATGCTAATATTTTCAGATAGTAGGTATACCTGGTATCCCCCTCAAAGTCCTATGCATAATTTATTATAACTCAAGTACCTACACCACCTAATAAATATCCATATTTTCATACGGAATACATTCTATACATTATGGTAAATTGCTGGTAAAAAATACTATTGGTATTAGCATTGATTATAAATAAGTATTTATAATCAATGGTATTAGTATTTATTATTTTATTTTTACAAAAGTATGCCTATTATGACAATTAAACAAAAATAAAAAAATAAAATGTCAAAGGTCAAAGTAAATATGCACTTATAAATTAAAAATGGTCAAATATGTAAAATATGCAACCATACATTTTGATTATAAACTCGTATTGTTATGAAACAAATTCCTATGTTACTTAGCTGTGTTTTGAATGATTATTGAAAAACATGCAAACTCCTAGAAGTCCCTAATCCTATACTCATTATGATAGCGGAAGTCACAATATGAGACTACGAATAGCTGTATTTTCAATAATTGGTAATTCAATAATCTGATTTTTGGTATCGTATTCAAATCGTCCAATATCGTATGGTAAATTAACAATTGTTTTTTTACTTTTTATCGATTAATTATTTAACTAATCAATAAAAATATAAAAAATCAGGCTTCTTACGATTGTTAAAAAAGTTCTTCTCTACAACTTTTATAATAGGTAGTTTTGTAGTAAACTATTTTAATAAGCCGTATTACTTGAATAATCGAACTATTTGGGTATGATAAAAAAAAGAAACACTCAAAAGACCATTTATAACAGAAATCATTCAATGTAGACAATCTGACCCACTACCAGGTAAGTGGTACATATAAATTGAATATAATGATATAAAAATATACTATTGTAATTACACATGAAAAATGTAAAAATTATAATATTATAATATTTTAGTTTACCATCAATAGCACAAACTATATAATATAATATATTATATATACATACATCAGTTCCACTTAAATTAATAATACAAATAATACAACATAAAATATTATACAGTAGGTACCTATATAAGAATGTGTAATACAACTTATTTGTTTTACATGTCTTTAATATATAAGGTATAATAATTATCAGAAAACAAATAAGAAATAAAGTATTTATTGTGAAAACAATTTTAAAAAAACTTCTGAGTTTCAAATTACAACTAATATACAATTATTTATAAAACTATTTAATTATTTTTGTGGAGCACAGGGACGATATCCGAGTTCTATATTATTTTCTAAGGATAACTTTTTTTTATTATTTTTAAAATACTTAAAAATACAATATATTAATATTGCAAGTATTATTTCATTTAAGTGAATTGGTTTCGGGTATGATTGGTTGATAGGCATATTACAACAAGAATCATTTAAAAGAGATAGTTCTATTGGTATAACGACAGGAAGTGATGATTCTAACGATTGTTCTGTTCTAAGGACACCTTTCGTAGTAAAAGCTGAACATCCAGATTTCAAGTATAACTTTCCGGAATTTTTAATTTTAATTTTAGATTCTGAGCGGAGCGATGAATGTGTTGTTTTATATTTTTTTTATTTTTTTTTCATTTTTCATTTTTCTTTTGTGTCTGTAATCATCTTTTAGGACAGTTAAAATGCTTCAATTTTCTTCAATAGTACCTTTTCTGATAGGAAAGTGAATCTAGTTGGTACTTTGGGGGGTCAAAAGTTAAAATTTCCCAGTAGTTTTCATGAGCGCCTGGAAAAACAAATGAAAAATTAAGGGAAAAACGGGAATTTTTACGGAAAACCAATTTTCGACAAAATAGATTTTGGTTTTTGGTATAACTCTAAAAGAAATTACCGTAGAGACATGAAATTTTGACCGAATGTTTAAATAAGCATTTTCATTTACACACCATAGCATTTTCATCGATTTTCTTATTTTGTTACAATTCAAAAACGAATTACTGTAGATGCATGAAAATTTCACTGAATGTTTATATAAGCATTTTCTATACACCATCTAATTTTGAATATATTTTGAATCATTTTGAGCTGTTTACGGACATTTTCAGTTTTCAATTTTTTTAGTTTTTTTTTCAATAAATATCAATCAAGTTTTATTTGTTGGGCCAAAAAGTGTAAAAATTTAATACAAGGCTCCTGATATATTAATACAATATCATTTGAAAAATATTAAAAATACATAGGCACAATTTTTTTTTATAAAGCATTTAAAGTTCGAATTTTGACCAAATACATCAATATCTCAAAAATTATAAATTATTGTAATTAAACAATTATAAAATGGTCAGTTTTTATAACTAAGGATTGAAAATTTAAAATAAAGATTCTAATAAATAGTAGGTACATACTGTAATCAAAAAATCCAAAAAATATATAAACACAGTTATTTTTATAGACATTTTAAATTCCAATTTAGACGAAATTACATATTAAAATCAATTTTAACGAATACAAGTATATATTATAATATTTTTCTAGCATCACTGATAATTTTATGTTAATAATTAAATAATATAAATAATATTAATTCAACTTAGCAGCTACCGTAAAATAACAATATCAATATAATTTAAAATATCCTAGACTGACATACCGTCTCCGCTCAGAATCGTTTTTCGTATACAATAATGATATTATATCATTGAATTCAAATTTAATACCATCCATTATAGTACAGTGATCTACTTGTAGCCTACTGTACAGCGGAGCGACATCCACTTGACCCCTTTTTAAGTTTATACTTTGCTTATTACTAACTAATTAATTTTTCTCAAAAACAGTCGTACAGCACTAGAGTATACTGCTGTAGTATCATTTAATACAGATGGCAATTATATACGAGAGATTCACAAAAAGATAACAACCAAAAGTCCAGGTACGTTTTTTTTTTAAAAAGTACCTATAGTGAGTTTAATTAATTAATTTTAATTTTATATTATTATGGCCTGAATAAGAATTTAATTGAAAATTTGAGTTTTCTAAAACAGTAAAACAACGCATTCAAATTAAAAAATTTGACTACAAATTAAAATTAAATAAATACTTATATTTCAAATTTCACGTTTTTCTATTTTGGTATATCGTATTAGTTATGAGTAAAATTAAAAATTGAAATAATTTGTATATTAAAGGTACCATATAAGTATAGGTATAAGTACCTACAATAATTAAATAAATAAAATATTTCATTATGAATTATTTTTAAGTATTTGTAATTTATGAATAGTATTAATTTATTATTATTATGTGGGTAGTAGTTTTAATATTATTTTATGTGTATAGGAATCATAGCCAAAAAATTTTTGAAACATGCGGCAGATAAGCGAATAACATTAAGATGCAGGAGAGCACTTTTTAAATTATCTGGAGTTTATGAATCAAAAAAAATATCATGTGGCCCCGACGAACATTATGGACTAGCTGAACCCTCGGATGATTTTTTGTCCGAGGAAGAAATGATAAATAAGAAAGCAGAATTTATAAAATCACTTTCACTTTCATTAATTGCCAAAAAAACATTAGAGTATGAAACCCGAAACCAATCTGATGGCCAAACTTGGTTTACTGAACGAAGAAATCGGCTTACAGCTTCTAATTTTGATAAAATTTGTAAAATGCGGCCCAATACTTCGTGTAAAAATACAGTGTTTGAAATTTTATATAATACCAATAACACTAAAAGTAATGCCATCGACTATGGTAATGAATAAGAAGATATGGCAATAAAAACATTGGAAAAAATCATTAAAAACCAATACAAAAATGTGGGTTATTTGTTGACGATAATATTCCATACTTAGCAGCAACGCCTGGTATATAACGCATTTTTTCATTATTTGATATGTATTGTCCAAATTTTGTTTACACACAAAAAACATATTTAATTTTATATAATATAATTATAGATGGTTTGATAGAAGATAATGCTACTATTGAAGTCAAATGTCCGTTTTCTGTTAAAGATCATGAAAGTTTGGAACAAGCTCTTCTTGAAAGGAAGGTTAGTTTTGTACCTATTTTTGTACTTCGTAATCGGAGGTATT
>JANEHU010001946.1:0-36089 GCA_027563435.1 Nasonovia ribisnigri | reverse complement strand
ATTTCTAATGTGTAATGCTCTAAAATATTAATACTTGGTATGACTTAAAATACCTGTGTGGTCGTGTATATACTTACAGTCCAAAGTTAATAATATTAATTTAATTTTTAAAAAATCTAAAATATTGTTTTTTTTTTTCAATAGAAGTAAGAGAGTTTCGAGGATTTTGTCCACCAAATAGGTTTGGAATTCGACCAGGATTTGCATGGGATGGTGTAGATAGATCAAATGCTTATGAACAGAAATGGCTATTGCAACAAAATTCACAGAAAGCGTTGGAAAACGAAGCATATAAATGGAGCTGTTCCGATTTGTGAAATTGTATTATGGACATTTAAAACTAATTATAATAGGCAATTATCCTATGATTGATTTGTACAGGGTGGGGCAAATCAGACAGTGCAGTTTTGATAGGCTATTAAGAAAAAACTACGCAACTTACAGAAATTATATTTATTTAATTTTTTTCATTACATTATGCCGTTTTATGTATCAAGTTTTAAAAATGACATCAGAAAGATGATGGCCGCCAGCAGCGATACATTGGTGAAGGCGATTTCTGAAATTTTCTACTGCATTTTGACACATTTCGACCGGTATAGCGCCAATTTCCTCCCTAATTCGGTCTTTGAGTTCTTCCAAGGTGTGAGGACGATGTTTAAAAACCTTTTCCTTCAGGTAGCCCCACAAGAAAAAATCACAAATGCTCAAGTCTGGTGAGCGCGCAGGCCATCTCAAATCACCCCTCAGAGAGACGAGATGTGTAGGGAACATCTGTCGCAGCTTCGTCATTGAAACTCGAGCAGTATGCGCTGTAGCCCCGTCCTGTTGGAACCAGATGTCCCCCATATTTGTTTCTTCCATTAACTCTTCCAATTGAGGTTCAAAAAAATTGTCCAACATGGAAACGTAACGTTCAGCGTTGACAGTTACGGTTTGTCCATTCTCCTCAAAAAAATAAGGCCCAATCACACCAAATTTTGAAATCGCACACCACACGGTCACTTTTGGAGAGTGAAGAGGTCTCTCATGAATTTGCCGTGGATTATTTTCTGCCCAATAGCGAAAATTTTGCTTATTCACCGCCCCACTGAGATGAAAGTGAGCCTCGTCACTACTGAAAAATGTTGACCTCGCATGGATCCGGTTCAACATTTCTTGTGAGCAATTCATGCGATTTTCATAGTCGAGTGGACTCAACTCTTGGACAATCATAATTTTGTAGGGGTTGTAGACAAATTTTTAATAAGCACACGTAATATAACGTTCAACACGATTTATTATTTATTAAACGTAGTAACATAACATTAATCAAACAATGAGCGGCACATATGCCTAACTTTGATATGGCGCACTCGTAGACGTAACACAACAGAACCGCTATGGTCGTAGGAACCATAGATACTAAATACTAGACAACTTAACAACTAGGTAACAACTAATAGGAACCTCAAAGAAGGGTATTCTTGCGCGGGTCAGTGTTGCCAACAACTCGGCTGTCCTGACATCAATACGCCCTCGTATTGACTCTCCTTAGACATAGTCTTCCAGATAGGCTGGTCGACGTTTGACTCTTTGGTTTGGTGTGTCCCCTGGCACCTCATCACGCTGTGTATCGGTCCCCTCAGCGACACTGTTGTCGGTGTGTGCGGTTTCTTCATCCGAACTGTGGAGCGTACTGTTGTTTCCCTCTTCGACGTCACCTTCATCTTCAACTAGTCGCCACTGCTTCAACTGCGATACATGAGCAGTCGTACTGAAGATGCGTCCACCATCCTTGGACACACTGGCAACTCTGTAGGTGTCGTTAGGGAGTACTTTAAGTACTTGTAAAGGACCCCTGTATTTTACCTGCAGTTTTGATGCTTCCCCAGCTATTGGTGGCGCGGACATTGCCACAACCTCTCCAGTATCGAATACCACATTGTTCACACGTTTACGGTTGTAGTACTCTGTCATGGCCTTTTGTTTCTCTCCGATTTTATCCCTTGCCTCTTGTTGGGCTGTCCTTGGGTCTTGACACGCATTACTGTTCAACCCTAAACTTTGTACCACACCGTTGGTCAATTTAGGAGTATACCCATGTAAGAGCTCATAGGGTGTCCTCTCCGTAGTCTTGTTGTATGCACAGTTCAGATACATTTCGACATCTTTGACAGCCCTGTCCCAATGAGTATGCTGATCAGTGTATATCATTAAAGTGCTTACTAACGTTCGATTCACCCTCTCCACCTGCCCGTTCGCTTGCGGGTGTCTGGAAGAGTTCAATGTATGTTTAATTGAATGAATCTGACAAAACTTCTCAAAACTTTTCGATGTGAAGCCGGTACCTCGATCTGAAATAATTCGGTCTGGAGCACCTCGTACCTTTATTAACTCTGATAGGTTCTTAATGACCTCTTGTGTCGTTGTACTCTTGGTCGGATACAAATGCACATACTTGGTCAAGTTGTCAATCACCACAAGGATATACTTGTTCTTTTTTGTTGTAGTCTCAAATGGTCCCACATGATCTATATGTACTACTGCAAAGGGGCGAGCCCCAGGCGGTATAGGATGCAAAAACCCAGGTTTCTTGCCGCCTGGCTTCTTGCACACTAAGCAGTCTATACACATCCTGATGTGTTGCTTAACGTACCTCCTCATGTTTGCAAACCAGTAGTCCTTCTGCAACTTCTGAATTGTGCGGTCAACCGCGAAGTGCCCTGACAAATCATGAGCAGCAATCACCAGTCCCTTCCGCATAGATTTTGGTACAACGAACAGATCTCTTCCCTTCACTGTACGATACAGTATTCCACTCAGCAACTTGAACCCGCTGACTAACCCGTTTTCCCCTTTGTTCCGTTCTCTCTCATCCATCATCAAAATTCTAATGATTTCGCGAGTGGGCGCATCACCTTGTTGCATATATAGTACTCTCTCTGACAAAGTGATTAGTGTGAAGGCTTGGGGGTAAGCATCATGCTCTTGACCCTCTGGAGTGCCTGCCTCTTCCACCGGCGCTCTGCTTAGAGCGTCTACATGGCTCATACGTGGACCAGGCCGGTATCTTACTTCAAAATCAAATTCCTGTAACCGGTCAAACCATCGGGCGATCTGATGTTTTGTGGTTTTATATTCGTTCAAGTAAATCAACGCTTGACAGTCAGTCAAAATCGTGAACCTTCGGCCCAATAAAAACGCGCGTAGCCTTTCCAGTGTCCACACGATTGCCATCAACTCCAAACGACTCGAGTGATAGTGGCGCTCTACCGGAGTAGTCTTCTTACTCACACAGTAGACTAAGTGTAACTTCTTATCGGTGTCCCCTTGAAGTAACATACCCGCCAACCCATCGGCACAAGCGTCGGTATGCACTTCGGTAATCGGTGAATCTTGGTTGAACATTTTCAATATGGGTTTACTGGTCAACAGACGTTTCAGTTCATTGAACGCTCTGTCCTGTTCCTCTGACCATAGGAAAGGTTCATCTTTCCTTGTTAGACGAGTTAACGGTTCTGCTTGGTGAGCATACTTGTATATAAACCGTCTAAAGAAACCGGCCAGTCCAAGGAAGCGTCGTAGGTCATGCACATTTGACGGTTGAGCAAAATCCCCAATGGCGTTTGCTTTCTTTCCCGGACTGACTGTCCCCACAGATACTTTGAACCCAAGAAACTCTAACTCAGTTTTCCCGAAATTGCACTTGCTTGGTTTTAGTGTCAGCTTGGCACCCCTGAGCGCCTCAAACACCAACCTGAGTTTCCCAAGCAGATCCTTCCAGTTCGCAGCCGGGATGATCATATCATCTAAGTAGTACCTTAGTACACCGTTACCTTTTAAGTCATGGAAAACCTTTTGCATTAACTTCCAGAACACAGCAGGAGCGTTCTTCAAACCAAACGGTAATCTTTCGAATTGTGCTGTCTCATCTGGAGTAATGAACGCTGTTTTTTGTTTCGCATCTTCACTTAACGGTATTTGCAGGTATCCGTTTGATAAATCCAACGTGGCAAACATTTTACCATGAGAAAGTGCACTAAGTTCTTCATCTATGTTTGGCATTGGATAAGGTAAACCAACTAACTGCTTATTCAACCTACGGTAATCAACACACAAACGACGGTCCCCTGTACTTTTGCTGACCAACAGTACTGGACTGGCATATGGAGACTGTGTTTCAGTGATTATGCCACTCTCTTTCCACTCCTTCATTATTGTTGATATACACTGACGGTCATAAGCTGACGTTTTATACGGATAACACATAAATGGTACACTATTTGCGTTTTCGGTCAGATCCACGCTAATCAAATTAGTACAACCGAGTTCCTTTAGATTTTTAGCAAAGACATCCCTGTACTCATTGATCAACAGCATTAACTCTTCCCGTCCTTCTGGGCCTATGCTGTCATCAATATGTACCTCACTTGCCGCAATTGGTTCCTGCTCATGCACAGTAGTAGATTGGATACATTCTTCACGATTACCAGCCGTCTCTTCAGTAACCTGGTTTGTATGCCAACCTAATAGTGCGCACTGAGAATCACCAACCAGACACATATTCATTTTGCTTATGTCCAAACCTTCCTCTTGATTGGGTAGTTCCCTCATGAGCTGCGGATCTGCTGTGGTAGGCACAATAACAAGCTCGTTACTGCCCTTATAATAACTCACTGAGGGCAAGTCCAACCAGTCACGTCCGACAAGCATGTCTGTAGGTATGGACTTGTCTGGGACCACCAGAACCAGGTGATCTTTTGTTTCAACTTCCCCAATCCTAATGGTAGCCACTGCTTGTCCTACAGTGGTTGTTCCCGGTGTATGTATGTCACCGACCACGAACAATGGCTGTACCGCTGGTTCCCATCTGATCCCGCTCTGCTCTGCTGAGCTGATACGGATGAGGCATACCGAACAGCCGGTATCAATGAGTCCCTGTAACTTATTACCATTAACAAAAATTGTTTTAACATAAGAACTAAGTGATGATACTTTCCCCAGCGTTTGGACTTGATGTACCCGAGGAATTTCTTCAGTCTCCGCAGTGCATTTTCCCCGTGTATGTCCATCAGCTCCGCAGTTCGAACATTTTAAAGGTCTTTTGGGCTTCGGACAATCGTGGCTTATGTGTCCATAACCATTACAATTGAAACACTTTGGTCCAACATTATTAGACATTTTAACTTTACCCAACTGTGGTTGAAGCGTATTGGGTTTGTTTCCCACACTCGGCGCTTCGGCTTTGTCCGGTTTCTTTACTCCTGTACCGGCGTTTTGTTTCACCGGTTGCAACCCAGTCGGTCCAAAATGTACACTGCGGCGATCCGATAGTCGCTGCCAGTCCAACATATCACCTATTAGCTCCTCTTCACATGTGTGTACTCTAGCCAGTGCGTACATTGCCAGCTCACGAGCAAACACGCCTTCTAGCACATGATCTCGAGTATCCGAGAACGTCAGTTGAAGGTCTCGGCACAATCTTATTTTGTCCATGACATAGTCCATTAGATGTTCATTTTTCATCTGGTACCGTCCTTTCAACGCGTCCCACTTATCCGACGTCCGTAATTCCCGTATGAATATTCTTTTGAATTGAGTTTCGAAAGCACTCCAATTATCAAACTCCCGTCCGACATACCAGTTTAGCGCTGCTCCAGCCAAAAGTGAACGCACATATTGAATCCGATAATTGAAGGGCCATCCGTTCAGATCAGCGATGCCTCTTATTGTGTCGAGCCACAAACTCGCCTCTTGAGTCGACTCCTTTCCGTTGAAAACACTCACGGAGTGGTTCAGATTAGGAAACACTCGAAAATCTGCTACGGGAGTCGCTGGCGCACTAACCTGTTCACGACCCACCAATAGTTGAATTTGTTCACGCAACTGCGTTACCTGACTGAACAATTCAACGTACGTCGGTGCTTGACATACGTTTGGGACGTTACCGTTTTCGTTACTCATTGTTGGTTATGATAAGAACGTATTTGTTTACTAACACGAGTATGATAACTTTACCATTGATGATAAGAAGATCACTAAAACCAAGCAGCAATACACATACCTTGGTACTTCGCGTAGTATAACCTCACTTTTTCCGGCGTCGATACAACACGAAACACGACAACGTGACCAGCATGAACGCATTCAGTACTTATACCTCTTCTTTCGTTCCAATCCCACTTCTGATTTGTAGACAAATTTTTAATAAGCACACGTAATATAACGTTCAACACGATTTATTATTTATTAAACGTAGTAACATAACATTAATCAAACAATGAGCGGCACATATGCCTAACTTTGATATGGCGCACTCGTAGACGTAACACAACAGAACCGCTATGGTCGTAGGAACCATAGATACTAAATACTAGACAACTTAACAACTAGGTAACAACTAATAGGAACCTCAAAGAAGGGTATTCTTGCGCGGGTCAGTGTTGCCAACAGGGTGGAAGAATAAATCTTGGTGCAAAATCCTCCTTACTGACCGATTAGAAATGCCCAATGCAATGGAATGTTTCCGGGCAGAACGCGTAGGCGACTGCACAATAGCTTCACTCACTCTTATCAAATTTTCGGGTGTTCTTGCCGTTTTGGGTCTTCCTGAACCTCTAAGTCTTAGTGTAGATCCAGTTTCTTCAAATGTACGCACCCAATTCGCGATAACATTACGGTGAGGGACGGGATCATGACGCGCAAGGTTAAACTGCAGCCGGAACGCTCGCTGAGTTGCGACGAACGATCGGCCATTTTCAAAAAACGTGCGGACGGCAAAGCCACGATGTTCACCAGACCAAACCATGGTAATGACTAAAAACGGCATGGACTGCCCGACGAAATGAAACCACCATAATCGTAATATCCCCACCACACGTGAAGTACCAACCTAACAAAACTGCACTGTTTGATTTGCCCCACCCTGTATTTTTATAAGAATGTTAAAACAAATCTCGGTGTTAAAGTCTCAAATTCTAAGAAATAATAGATAATATTATCTACTAATTATATATATTGTTTTTATTGAGTAATTTGAGTTAACCTACTATTAAACTTTTAGGTAAGAACATTATCTGTGGTCTCTCGTTAATTTTTTACAATATTTACATTTTTTAGTGAATTATTAGCTCTTAAATATAAATAATTCTATACACTCTAATATCAAAATAACAGCACACTATTGGCGAACTAAATTTTCTATGCTATATTGTTGTACATGTGTAAGATGAAGACAACGCAGTGGGTACCACGTCCTCTTTAACATCAGAATATTAATTTATAAGCCAATTTGGATTATTATCATATATTTTTATATACATTTCAATTATTCTGTTGTAATTCAAAAATGATTATACTCATAGGTACTTATTCATAACCGTTCTACAGTATTGACTTAAAAGTTAAAAGTTAATAAAAGCTAATGTTATATGAAATAATATTGAACAACTATATGCAACTTGTTTTTGGCCAAAATAAGTTCAACCTACCTTATTAGTTATTACTAATAGGCAATAGCAATCTACATAATGTATAATAACATATCCTTAGAAAACAGATTGTCTGCTGATTCTGATATTTTTTCATCATATACAATGATTTATCGACTATCATTAAATTAAAATTGAATACATACAATATACATTATAGTGACATACATAAATACATAATGATCATAGCTCATAGACCTATAAAGAAATGGATTGATAACAGTGGGAGAGAGGTCCAGGGGCCAACATTGATTGAAAAAGATAGCATACCTAGATACTTAAATCTTGAAATATTATTTTGACTATCAACTAAGGAAATCAATATTTTAAGGGGACGTTACACCCGCATGTGTTGTCTCCGTATTACAATTAATGTTAAACATAGCAAAAATTGGTTTGCGTGGGCAAGAACCACTCAGGCTGTAGTCCAAGTTAAGCAACTCAATTTCCACACTATAAAGAGAAGAACATTTGCTGTGCAACATTACTTTTATTTAAAAACTATTCAAGTTTGAAAAACTCAAAGATAATGAATTTTCACAATAAGTACCTTTTTTCTTATTGCGATATCAAATAATTAACGAACAGGCTGTTCACAGTTTTTTTTTTTAATTCACAATACTCGAAACAGTATTGCATTATACTATAAAAATAAATACTTTTAAAAAGTAATTTGTATTACATTTTCATTACATGGAAATAATTCTAACTAAATTACATAACAAGTTACTTTTGTTACGTTACTAGTTACAAGTTACAACCCAACACAAATAAAAACTAAGTTATCAAAATGAATGTATACATTTATCTTTAACTGTATTATCATTAATGATAAAACATGCTTTACAAATTGTAAAATTAAAAAAAAATTATGAAACTATTTTTAGCATACTTAACTTGACTAATTTACTGCATACCGCGCAAATTTAGTAAATCAATTAAATGGTTATGAAAAGTAATTGCATTCTTAACAAAATGTACTGAAGGCGAATCAATAAAATAGGGCTGAATATCCAATGACCTGGCAAGGTTTTTCTAAGTAAAAAAAAAGAGCAACTTAAATTGCTTACATCAGAAACACAACACTCAACATTCTGAGTATAATTACAAGGAGCAACACGATTCACAAAAAAAAATTACTGAGAAAACATACGACAATTGGTAGTTTAAAAGTTAGATATGAAAATACAATAATCTAATTAGAAAATTTAAACTTTAAAAATAATTTGAAACAATATCAACGAAGTTATAGCCAATTTTACTGGTTAATTATAATAGTTAAATAACTAATTATTTTAGTGTATTTTTAAAATGTTATTAGAGAAATCCCAGCGCCCTGCATTACAAAGCACTATCAGACATTCAGACGAGTGCCACCAAACATGGTAATCCAAAAAATAGGCGTAAATAGTGATGGAAAAAATGAATTATATTTAAAAATCAGTAAAAAATGAATTATGTTTAAAAACCAGTATAAAATACTACATCACAATAAAATAATAAAAGGAAAAATAAGAATTAATTTATGAATCATTTTTAAATCAAACTTATTAATAAACTTATTTCAATAAACATCATGAAATAGTTGTATAAAATATTTCTTAATTATAAATTTTATATTATCTTTTATGAAATAAATAGTCTAATTAAAAAGAAAATGTAATTTTTGTACTCAGTTAATTGATATAAAATAAGAAAAATAAAATGGTTTTAATCACAAATGGCACTTATTTATTGTTCATTGGTTTGGCAATAAAAGTTTCTTCCATATCATTTATTGTGCAATGTTCTTGGAACAATTTCAGACCTCGTTCATTTGCTAAATGAAGAAGACCAACAAATACAATAGGTATTGAAAGTTCTTCTCGTTCATTGACTTGTAATTTTATTAGCAAGTTTAAAAATGATAACTTTGAACTCCATTCACTATTCGGATCAGTTGCCTTTAAAAATAATTAAGATTATAAATAAAACTACAAATATCATTAATCATTAAATAAATTCTTACAACACATTCTTCGTCAATAATATCAGATATTTCTTTTTTCAATTCTGCTATATCCATTTTTGATTCAGATTTAACGTCGCCCATAACATCTTCATCTTCAGAGTTCATCTAGAAAAAAATGAATTTAAATTGATTTAGTTGTAATTACAGGTGGAAATGCATGTGGGAGTTAAACAGTTTCAGAAACAGATGTCACCCTAATGTGTGATTGTGCTTGACCAAGGAGAGTCATGTCAATCGTGAGAAGCGCAAAAACTATGTTCACATTTGTAAATCGTTGAGTCTTGTGTATTGTTACTATTCAAGTTATCATTAATTGTATAAAGTGTTGAATTGTTGTAAATAAATAAATAGTTAACCAATTTGTGTTAGTTACTAGATTTGTTGGTCATCCCTAATCCCATATATGATGTTTACATCATTTACTACAGTTTTATTCTGAGTATACTTTAAAAATTATGTTGTAATATATAATTTATGTTCACAAATGCCACAGTTTATTTAAAATATTCTTCAATCTATAAAACATGAGTTTGTACGCAAAATAAAAAACTACTCATTAATTTTATATTCCACAGTATATATATTATAATATTGTAAGAAAAACTATTAAATTAAAATATATAACAAATAATATAACTAACGTCTTGTAACATATCTTAACTCTAATTAAGATGAAAAATAAATGTTATATAAATTACCTCTTCAGGTACATCCAATTTGTCATCAACTCCATCATTTATAACTTCTTCATCATTTCTATTTGACTCCTCAGGGTCATCATTATCAATTCCCACCAATTCTTCTAATGTTTCAACAATGCTTTCACCACAATTATTGATACTCTAGAATATATTCAAACATATTATTAAGAAATTTATAGAAATGTTTGCATATGTATTAGAATTACAAACATTAAATTGGAGGCATATTAAATTTGTATATGTACCTGACAAGAATTTGAAGCCTCAGAAGAAATGGCTTTTTTTCGGCTTTTGTGTATCCACCAATCTGGTTTAATTTCAATATATTGTAAAAAGTCAAACCTAATTTAAACAAAACATATTAATTGTGTGTAGGGGGTAATAAAAATGTAACTTTTTGAAATATTGATGCTACAACTATATTTTTATCAGAAGAATACAAATTCACAAATACTTGTGAAACACATATTTGTCTTATTTAACATATTATATAAAATAAGACTAACATAAAAAGAACACGTAGAATCATAAACACTTGAGTGGATTATTCCTTTTGCTTATATTTATTTTTATAATTTGACCCTACATTAGTTATGCTTATGAGTTAAAAGAAAATAATGGTTATAATAATTGTTTACTTACTTAAATTTAATATCAACATCAATTGTTTGTACATCAGCTATATGGGCAAGTGGATCCCATTTTTGTAGTGTACGAGCTAATATTATTTCTTTACCTTTAATATTATCTTTAAATATTTCATTTAATTGTTTTTTACGCAACCAATTTATTTTAACTCTATCATGCTTAACTTGATTGCGTTTTTTATTAGTTTTAGTATGTTTAATATTTTGCAGAGTACTTTCATCAATATTTTCATCAATATTTGAAACAATTTCTTTTCGTTCAGCTATAAATTAGAACAAATTATAAATGATCATTTCGTTATAGATATTTTAAGAAACTTAAGGAAATTCAATTTTATTTACTACATACTTGGAGTGCACGATTTTAATGCTTTCACCATTGCTTGGGCTTTCCAGGCCTTTGGTCCTTTCCAATTAGCAAGAAGCTTAGGATTAAAAAAACTATAATCTCTATCAACATTGTCAATACATTCCAAAAGTCCATCTAGTACTGATGTATCTTTATCATTTGAATTGGAATCTTAAATACATTTTTAAATAGATAATTATTTTAAAGTATAACATTTTATAAAGTCCATAGATATCCATTAATAATGAATATTACAAATTGTAAGGTTAATTTAGGTATAAGTACATAAACATGTACATTTAAATATGTTTTTGTAATAGACAAACAAAGGTATCTATGGGCTATTAAGTGTTTATTATATGCATATATTATAAATTATTATTAAATTATTAATAATTATAATATTATATGGGTACCAAGTTCATTATTATCTGGTTCATCACATACAGAGTCTTCAGAATTATTTAGAAATTGATGATTATTAGGATCAAAGCGATACTCAATACCCTCTAATTGATCATCGGTAGAATCGTCAACTTTGTCACGATCAGCTACAAAACCTTTAAATTCAGGGCAGATAGCTACTTCAGCAAAGTCATCTAAAATAACAGCTCTATTAATATATATTAAATGGTTTTTATATAATACTAAAATAATTGAAATAATTCATACTCATAATATCTAAAAAACTTCGATCAACTTCTATTGTTTCCTCATTTCTTTTACTTTCTTCAAATTCTTTTTGTCTATCTTTAGCAGCTTTCATTTCTTCTGCCAAGGATTTACCAGAGTACATTGATAGGAGATGGCGAGATGGACGACCAGTGGAAAATAATTCATTACAATTAAAGCTAGAAATGTTATCATTTACTAGAGCTGGATTGAAAGTAGTTTCATATTCCATTGGTTTACGTCTTAATTTTTCATTTGTAGTCAGCATCGTTCTCTGCCTCTACAATCCAAATAAATTATTTATTAAAAAAAAAATTATTACTATCAACTTTTGAGAGCTACCTTAGGTTTCTGAATTTTTGGTGCATTATCATCATCTGTTGGAGTTGCACTTTTGGTGTAGTTTAGGGATTTAAATTGTTCAACTAGTTTACTAGTTGTTTCTGTCAAATTGTCAACACGACAAGAATAGACTTTGGCCGAGGCTTCAAGATAGTCACTTATCTCTTGGAACTAATATACAAATAAAATTACAGCAGATTAATATATTCAAGGTAAATTAGCATAATCTATAAACTTTTTACCGAAGTAACATCATTATCATCATCAAAGATTGAGCCTTTTTTTTTCTCCAACCAAGAATAAAAATATCCAATCATATCAATGTCAAATGCATTGGCAACATTTATTTTCTAAAAAAAAATAAAATTTTTTTTTTATTATTTAATTAATAATGTTAAATAGATTTTTTAATTAATAGTTCCTAAGTAGACATGATGTCCATATGTGTTTTAACCATCTTACAAATATACATCATGGCAAATCAGCAGAATCAATTTAGTATTGTGAATTTTCATATTGCAGTAAATTTACCAATTAGTCCTACTTATAATTAAAGGTAAAAATATAAGGTATGAGTGTCTCACATTGTTTTTATATATTTTTATTGTAATGCAAGTCATTAGTACTATGAACAATTTTTGAATTTAAAAATGCTCAACTTAGTTATAATTAAATTAATGAAAAAAATCTATGACATAACACAGATAATATTCTTACAATGAAATTTTTACTCTAATACTTAATACAAATTATAACACCACATGGATTTTATTGAACACAAATATTTTATTGTAGATTGTTAAGAAAGAAAACTATATAATTATTAAACAGGCATTTATTCTCTAACTTCATAAGGAGTATAGCTAACTCTAATATTTTATAGCGTACTAAATCATAGGTTTAATTTTGTTAAATTGTAATGAAAATAAACTCAATTCGTAGGGTGTAAGATTTTAAATTTACTCAAAAAGTGTCTATCTACAAAACTAGTATCTTTTATAGACACCAGCTAGGTGCTTTAATATTTTCTATACGTTTAAAATGTGTATAGATTATAGACCTGTTGAAAATATTGTTGTACAACACAAACACATTATGTATTTTTATAAAGATTGTTGTTACTTTTTATCTCAATAACTATTTGTCACCAATTACATCATATATTAAATTGACTTTTACTAATTATAGCCTATAGGTACTTGAACGAAAAATATTTTATTCTGTGCATATGTTAGGTATAAAAATATTTGTTTCTTAATATTATAAGTTTTAAACTTATTCTATTGCCCTAACATTCAAAATAGTATAATTATACATTTCCGTAGTTCATTTTTGTTCCTAATTTACCTACTAGATATATACTGTTTTCCTCATTGTGTATTATCATTTCATCTTATTTATTAGCACCATTATTGTAACATTATTGTCAGTTCTACAGAATATAGGTTTATTGTTGGAAAATTAATATTAAAAGGACACCTCTAATATTAATTACACAGATATTTGCCATCTCCGTTTTAGAAGTGTATAACATAGCTATTTAACGCTCAGCAGATTATGTTTAGCTCCGTTAGTTTAAAAATTAGAGTGAATCGACCTATTATGAAACTTGATGGTAAGAACATTATCTGTGTTTGTAAGATGGTTTTCACGATAATTCAGTTTTTGAGTGAGTTATGAGAATTTTTAATTAATACTATATTATACACGCAAAACTTGCTAATAAATTGAACTATCGAAAAAAACCAACACACAAACACAGAAAATGTTCTTATCATCAAGTTTCATAATAGGTTGATTCATTCTAATTTTTAAACTGACCGAGTTAAACAAAATCTGATGAGCGTAAATTCGGTATGCTACGCACTTGTAAGACAGAGACAACAAATATCCATTTGGTGTCCTCTCAAGCAATTTTCGACGTACCGCAAAACCGTGTTTGCTTATGGTTTGATTTTGTAATGGAAGCCTATCACTCATAATTGGCATGGGCATGGGTTAGAGGCTAATGTTTACGTTTTATAATACATTTATAACTGGTAGGACTTACGTTTCCAAAACATAAATTTCGAAATGTCTTGATTTTCTGACATATCTGTTCGGTTGATAAGTTTTCAGGATTTTCATCATCGTCGTCAGACGAGTCGGATTTGACATATCGTGACGTCTATGCATGTCATAATAAACAATTTATTAATTATAAGTATAAAAAAATACATTAAGTAATAAACAATAAACATACCGATGGTTTGTCGTTCGACGCCATTTCGTATAGATGTCTAACACGTCTTGGGACCGAATTAATTTCTCTCAGTATTACTTTTTACGCACTAAGTCGTTACGACGCGCCACAGCAACACAGAAGAAGGACGACGAGCGAGAAATGACGCCGACGGTAAAGCCGATATTCAAAAAAAAAAAAAAAACATTATAACCTTAAACTCCGACCACTACAACAGTCCGGAGATTTTTGTGTCGGCATAACCAACCATAGAACAAAACAGTGGTTTTAACCACTATTTAAGATGGTATCTATACTATCTTAATTCGTGGTTTTAACACATTTTTTTTACATGCTTGCAATGCTTAATGCTTTACTTACTTGCAACACTCCGTTTACAGTTTTCGTAAACGGTTGTAAATACTGCGGCTAGATAGAACCATCGACTACTAAATGATATTTTAATAATCTGTGTTACGACTTAAAAGACTTACAACAGGCTACAGCCGTGATATTTTGTCAACTACCTCCACACCATGACAATATACATATATATATATATATTTTGCCATGCTTCACACAATAATGAAGGAGATCAAAAACTTATGTCTGTGGCTTGCCCTTGTTGGCCGTGAGAATTAGTGTGGCACAGGCCACGAAATAACATTATTAACTTAGACGCATCACGGTACGGACACAGAACAGATTAAATCGATAATTTCGTCTGAAACTTAGATCTATAATATAATATAAGTACCTATAACACAATATAGTATTGACCTTACAGGTAGGTACGGTACGTACGTGTTATCATACATTATAGTATTCGTAATCGATGGTATTATGACCGGAGACCTACGCACTCATTTGTGTAATATATTTAATACGATTATTATATTTCAATGTAGATTGTAAATAGTAAATATTACACAAATTAACGTCTTCTGGTCTACGGGTATAATAATATGATCTAAGCCTTCCAAGGTTTGAAGAATGAAACATGTCTGATAGTTTTTATTGTGGTATTTACAATTTATAATATTCATATTATATCATTTCCAGTTTCCACAGATTTCAGTTCAATAGTTCATCACGTTACACCAACATTAGTTGTCTCCGTCTTACAAGTGTGTAACATACCAAATTGTACACTCAGCAGATCACGTTTAGCTCCGATAGTTTAAAAATTTGAGTGATCTGACCTCTTAAAGTCTAAAATAATTTAAAGGTAAGATTATTAGCTAGGCAATGTCACAGGCTTTTTTATTATTCTTTATTTTTAAAGCTATGAGTATTTTACTATTTTAGGATGTACAAACAGTTTACAATTTTAAAATACTCATAACTCGTTTTAAAATTAAAATATAATAAAAAGCTTATTGAGTTCTGACAATAATTTTAAACATAACATTGACAATGCGTCGTCTTCATGAACTATTATCGATTTGTACTGTTAATTTGTATGTATAACTATCAGATTAATGAAACACATTTTGATATATATATATAAAAAAGAGCATTTGCCTTCAAATCCAAGCCCTATTTATAACTATATAAGATGTACCTATTAACTAAGTCTGTTTTTGTTGATGATATTCTAAATTGTTGTACTTGAGACTTGAGTAAAACTATTTTATTGAAGTTGAATATTTTAACTTATAGGTAGACAGTAGGTACCTAATATTATAGTAGTTTATTAAAACTTCAATACATTTATTTGCTCAACAAAACTTAGTGTATAATGCATAGCATATATTATTATCTTAAAAGTTAATGCCGAAAGAAAACCATAACAATTTGAATGATGAATTAGAATTTTTAAAAATGTTATTATTACAACAGATTTTGTTATAAAACAGTGATCTGTTTAATTTTTATTATATTTATTGTTTTGTCATAAGAAATTATTTGTTTTTAATTTTTCATACAGATAATTTGAATGGCAATTCAATTATTGAAGGCTATTAACAATCAAATTTTTGTAGGATATAACTATAAAAATTTTTTATTTTTGTTCACTATCTATTCAAAGTTCCTTAAATAATTCATAGGACCCAAAATAATTTAATTAAATTAAGATTTGTATAAATACCAAAGAAATTAATAGGTAACCTGTTAAACATTTTTTTTTGTTTAAATCTAAAATGACTAACTAACATTACTTGAAATAACTAGATGAGAAGTTATATGATGTAAAATTGGCAAAATATGTATAAAAAGTAAAACAATAAATATAAAAAAAAATTTGTAATTTTAAAAATTTTCCTTCTAATTTATAATAATTAATAAGTATAAAAAATTGATGGATTGAATTTATAAATAAAAGTAAATTTGTTGCATCGAGCATCTGAATATAATATATTTTCAACATCTAAACAATAACTATTGTCCGAATTCTTTTTTTTATACCTGTAAATTTGTTGCACAAAACCACCAATTAGGTTTGAACACTTTGTTTTGAAAACTATACATTTTGTTTAACTTTAGTTGCATGGGACAATTTTACTAAAAATGCATTAATTATATGCATAAAAATTAAAAAGATCATTAATAAATAAACAACTTATTAAAATATGCAAAAAATAAACCACTAATTTGAACTTATTTTCAATAGGTAGGTAAAAAAATGCAATTTCTGTATCTGCTCATCCCTAATCAATAATCATCCCTAAAATAATATATTCTCATATATCTCATGAATGATTTGAAACGAATAACATTTTTAATATGTTTTTTAGACTGGGTACAGATATTTTTTTTTTCTAACTGATTTTGCTTAACTCTTTGTTTATCATCATAGAAACTAATAAAATCTAAAAAATATTTAATTACCTATACAATTAATGGTTACTTATTAATACATATAAATACATATTAATACATACCTATTTATGATTCACAAATTATCTTTGAAGTGGAAAATATCAAGTAGCGCGCTACGTTTATGTCAGACGCGATCACCACTTTTTTTGTCTTTTTTACTGACAATGAAAATATCTCCTCTTATATTATTATAGTAGTATTGTAATATACTACAATTATTTAGCATATTATTACAATAATTAATAAATTACCAAAAATGGGAACATCGCTTCCCGCAGCACACGTAAGTAGTGTGTCGATATTATGAAGATAGATAAATCAGCATACCTAATTGTCAAATCGATACCTATGTATAGATAATTATAATTATTATCAATCAAAAAAAAAAACAAATCGTTATAAAACCAATAAAATTCACTGCTCAGCATCTAAAATTAGTCTCCTTCTACAGTTGTTTAACACTGACACACTGTACCTACTATAATTATTGTCCCTACCTATTAAACTAAATATAGCCCTACAAAATTGATTATGGTACCTACCTATATCATATTATGTTCCATTTAATAATTATATTTTAATTTGCCGAGGATACAGCGTACCTTAGAAATTACGTTAATATTATAGGTACGTAGTATTTCTATAATAACAGTATTTCACATTGTCCCATTATCTATGTACAATTTGCATATTATACGCCTCGAGTATATATTATGTACCTACTAAAATATAACAATATATAATATTATATGCTATTGAAGTCCCACACGTTGAACGTAGAAAATTTACTGACTTAGTCGAGAGAAAGATATAAAAATAGATCAAATTTAAGTCACACCTAGCCACCTAGGCACGCTGTAGGTCGCTGTATCCTGTACAGGTTGTTGACGTCAATGATCAAACGAAAAATGCTTTAACAATTAATGACAGAACGGTTTGTATAATTATACATTAATACATTGATAAAACAATTAAACAATGCAATTGATATGTAAAAAAAACGTGTTATAAATTATTATTCTATATTCAATGTACGCCTATTTGTAGGTACGAGTATACCTACTTTCTCGGCTACTCATTATACACTGTTACGGTGATAATGACGATTGATTTTTAATTGCAATACAATTTAAAATATTTTTTGACTCAAAGCTACAACAGATTTATTCATATTCAAATATTCAATATAGGTAACACTAATATATTGTTGTATATAGATATTATAGAAATAATAACGAAAGTATTAAAAACGTATAAATTATAAGTAGGTACCTATAGCATCTTTCACGTTTAAATAGGTAGTCGTATGCCGCACGGAATACTGACTATAATTTTCTAATAATATGTAAGTGTCTATTATAGACATGTCAGCACTATAAAAAATCCAAATGCTTACAAATTTTTATTTTTATTTTTATTTTTTAGAACTACAACATATTATTATATATTTTTAATTTCATATTCAGAAACAGAATATTATTTTTCGGAGTACTTATAATACTTACTTCAACATAATATAACAATCGATTTTTGAACGAGTAGTTAATGGTTATAAAATATTTAAATACTTAAAGTTTAGATTAATTATGACCAGGTGACCCAGGGTTAGGTACTCCGCAAAATGTTGGTCTATCCAGCACATCAGTACAATTAAATACTCGTTGGAAATTCGACTTTTATATATTATCTGGGTATGCTCTGAAAAATATCCTGCTCAGGAATAAGAAACCTTATAAAATATAGGCATATTGTCATTAATAAAACAAAAATGTTGTCTTTCAATCAGGCACCCACATTTATTGATGTCAAAATAATATTTTCAACAAAGTTAAAACTTTTCAAAATATTGGTGTAGGCACCTGTAAAAGTCAACATAGATCACCTTTGAATAATATTATTATTATATCTGAGATATTCTATTTTTTCTATTCGGCGTTCACTGCTCAGGGTTCTCCAGACTCCACGATATTCTCTACATTATATTGCATAGTCGGAAACGGGATTTGAAAACGCGCACGACATTAATATTGTATTATAGGTACCTAAACCATAACACAGCGCCGTAATGTATTTTAAGATTTGCATAAAATACGAAGGTTTTCAATGTAACGATCCGAGCTCGTTACCACTTGGCGGGCGAATATTACTGTGCATATATGCATAACGTACCCGGTGATTGCACTAACGACGTCAGTGTATCTATACTATATACCTATACTGCACGCGTTATTGGACGAGCTGCACGCGCCGCCGCGGGAAGGGTTTTACAGTAGGTAATATTATAATATTGTTATAGCAATAATGCGCGCGTCGGCGTAGACAATTCGATTTTTGGAAACGTGTTTTATAATAAATTACTCGAAATCAAATAAGTCGTTACAAAGAAACAATTATATTGTATAATATATTAATACATAATGCGCGGTCGTGCGCGGTCAGCTACGGCGCCATATAGCTGCTTCTGCTGCAGAAGACGCGAAACGAATAATAATAATTAATAAACAGGTAATAATAATAATAATAATAATATAATAATAATAATATAATAATAATAATATAATAATAATATAGGTAAATGTAAGTGAGTGACATACACTCACGTACACACACGTCATGATAAATAAATAAATAAAATAAATATATTAATAATATAAATATAGGTAATGATGACGATGACGATAATAATAATAATAATTAAAAATGGCCGAAATATTGTGTTCCGCTGTATGACGTATAATACCTCCGACGGGTGGCATTTCGCAGTGGTTGGTTGTTATTATTAGCTATACAACAACATAATAATATATAGGTCGTCCGGCCGGTTTCCGCGGACCGGACATCCTTCCGTCGCCATCGCCGTCATCACCGGCGTCTCCTGACCTGCGGCGCGGCGTACGGCGAGTAGTTGACCGCAGCCGAAGACTTGGCGTGTCCGGCGTACGAACCGTAAACGCCGTACGACTCGGTGGGCGACGTGTGCCACGGGGTCTCGACGATCTTGTACGACGGCGGCTGGCTCTCCCGGTTCTTCTTCAGCACCATGACGAACTGTGCGATCTGGATGAGCACGCTGATCAGGCTCAGCCCGACGCTCTTGAACGCGAACACGTGCCCGATGGCCGCCATCAGCGTGCTGAGCACCATTTTTACGTAGTTCAGACCCATGTGCATCATCTCCATCTTGTGCTTGTGGCCGCCCTTCTTGCCCCTGGCTGTAACCAAACGGTTCGTGGCCATTAAAACACATCGTTTTACGCAATAGTTAATAATATTATAATATACTGCAGGTATTAGGTGTATATAGATGGGTCGTATAAGCGCAAGTTGTGGAGGGAGGGGGTGCTTAGGCTTCCGAATGCTTCTTTAGCCCCCTGAGATCAATTCATTTTTTGAAGAACTATTTTTCCATGCATCATATTACATGAATAATTATTTAAAATATACCTAGGTACTTGATGACATTTTTAAAATTGATAGGTATAGGAATTTTTTTTCCAACTTGTCCTTAATCTAACCAATTGCAGCAAACAGCTGCTATAAGCTAAATATCGCATACTGTGGTTATGAGCTGTTAATTATTGCCATATAATTTCGTGGTATTACTTATTGGTATCAACATATCTATGTACCTATGTATGCATCATGCATGTACTTATACACATTAGGTATAGGTACCTATACCCCCCATAAATGCTCATAAAAAGAGAGAACTAAAAAAATGTATGCTCGCTCACGCCTGGTGACCTGATCTACTATAGAAAAAAATCACAATCGATGAATTTTTAAAAAAAACAGTTTTTTACACGTGACGTCATAGGTGACAAGTCATTCAAATTTCTGAGGGGCATTGAAGGGGCTAATATTTTTAAGATAAATACGTGATGTTAGTCACCGTTATCTTATGAACTTACGATGTAGGTTATAGGTACCAGCCTATACATTATATTATTATGCAAATGTGTATATTTTAATTAGTTAACTGTATTGCACAAAAATCATGAAAATGACTGTACCTATATAGTTAATAATTAATATAATCATATATTTATAATAGTTAATATCTGTGATGTACCTTCTTATGTAACGTTACATACAACAACATTATAACGTTATGTGGCTGAGAATATTTAATTAATTTCTAATTCAATGGTAATTCGCCTTCACGCCGTATGTAATGGTCGACATATGATGATTATAGTCATTGGTGGTGAGTCTTATAAGAGAAAAAAGTATAGTTGGCCGCAACAAGAAAAATAATTCACTCTACCTCTGGTCTATATAAGTGTATAGGTAGTAAGCAGTAACCATCGCATATATCTATCATATAGGTACTCTGTTTAAATAAATAGTGTGAGTACCTACTTGAATAGATTGTATGTATTCTATATATTATAATATGGGCAATTAGACATGGCACAGTGGCATTGCAGATTATAAAATTAACTATATCACTACTATAGTTTATAGTCCTATATATATTACCTACATGGACTAGGTACCCATAAATTAGTATATACCTTCATACCAGCCACTACTCAATATTATAGGTAGGTATAGACTATAGTAGCGGTATCTGCTATATATATTAATTTATTGATCGTATCTAGTACCTACTGTGTTGATTATCCACGATAGTAGTAATGAGAGCACCGAAGAAAACGTTAACGTGAATTGTACGTCGGACTATATAGCCCGTCGCTGTCGGTACAAGTATAGGTAGATGTTTCATGCAGGGTAATAACACGTGTATCAGAGAAGATCATACAAATATAAATTAAAAATATAACTAGTGTTGAATACCTTCTACATATCGTTTTGTTTATTATCATTTTTAATCATTATAATGATAGAAATAATAGGAGCAGCGAAGAAAACGCACTAATGTGAACTGTAGATTGGGAGTAACCCGTCGGTAAGTATCCTATAGGTACGTAGTACGTACTATAGGCGTAAGAGTACATTAAGAACAAGCCGAATGAACTTGTTGTGGTAACTGGTAAGAGAACCTATAAAAAATATTGTAATGATTTTACAATTAATAAATCCGTGGTATAGGTGGGCAGTGGGCACTGGTATAATTAAAGAAGAAGAAAACCACTACCTATACTTATACATTTGATATACGTTTGGTAAGTACCTACATATTGTAATCATATAATAAATAATAACAACCAATAAAATAAGGTCAAACAATATTGTCGTAAAGTTTTTTGTTTTGTTTTTTTATTATATAGTCATATAGATACAGAAAAAATGATGTAGGTACCTATACCTTTATATGAGCTGCACAGTGAACTCAAATTCGTAATTGTCGAGCTATTTATACATGTTTATCTTGTGTACACCATTACAAAAATTCAGTACGCCTAACGTAGTTACAAAGAAAAATAAGCGATACCACCGGAAGTTCGGATAATTGTCACGAGTTGGTTTTTCAACGCAACTATACTCAACGGTGCATGACTACAAACGGTACAGACTACAGAATATAGCACAATTATGTGTGTTGGCCAATATACTAAAGATAAAAACTGTTAAGTAAATACTATACCTATCTAAAAACAACTAAACTGTGCTAGAGATTATTTGATTTATTTGAATCTTCAATAGTTCAGTTCCAATACATAGGTACAAATTTAAGACGAAAAATATTTGCTTTTTATATAATTATCTAATAAAAATAAGATTATATCAAATTATCAAATACCTATAACTGGGCTATATGAATAGTTTTGTTCATATTGAATAAAATAATTATAGTGTCTATATTTTCAGTAATCTAGGACGTTATAGGTACCTACTCTTATTAGTTATTACCTATATACTTTGGATTACTCATGGTTAGGTTAAGTTAGGTTAGTCATTAGGTACTCATTAGTAATTTACTGCTCCTTTTACTCAAAGCGGGAAGTCTCTTCCAAGTATTTATCAAATAATCATTTTCATTTAAATATTATTCATACGTATAATAATATATAAATGCCAATATTTAATATAAATAATAAATGGACTTGGACAATAATAATTAATAGGTACCCAATAAAAATAATAGGTAATAATAATGAAAAACAATAGTTTTTATTTTATATGTCAATCCGTAGGTTGTTCAATATATAGGTACCTACATATTTTATTCCATTATTCGGAAAGCATTTGGTATAAGTTTGCGTAAAATACACTAGGTAAATGGAAGTAATAAAAAAAAAAACAGAAACCTGTGGTAGCCTTATCGGTATTATTATAATATAATAAAATTATTACCTGTGTTATACACATTGACAGTCTCTGTGGCTACTGAATCACGTGGTGCAATGGCGTCAACAGTGATCGGGTCTATGTCGGCAGAAACTTCGGATGCCGATGATTTTATGCTTCTACGATCCGAGATGCCATGACACGAGGAAACAGCTACGGCCAATAAGACGGCAATCGATAGTAATTTGTTCATGTTGTTTATTTTGTTTTGTTCGACGACTTAGAAATCTAAGAATAAAATACAAAACAAACAAATTATAGTAATAATATTCGATCGTAGGACAACATCGTATACACAATTAATATCGTTTCAAAATAATCAGTGCACATAGTTTAATATATTATGTATTATGTTCAAGCACAAAATGTATAATATACATGCAGATAAGCAACAATTGAACAAATTGGTACAAAAAAAAAATAAAAAAAAATACCAATTATTATAGCAAAACATTACATTTTTGACTGAACTATTGAAGTTTTTATTTTATAATATTTATTTGTAGATATCAATAATTTTGGCGAAATAGTCAACAAAAATCCCTCAAGATTATACGTACCTAACTACGTATTACGTCTTATGACATTTTATGGCAATAGTCTAAATTTTAGACTCTAAAGGGATGTTAAGGAACGTGGTATTGGAACGTGTGTATCGGGTTACATGTCAATAATATGCGTATCAATAGTAGGTTAATACTATATAAGATACCAGATAAATAAAATATTATTTTAAAAACTAATAAAAAATAACCGTTACTGCGATTAATATATTATTCCAATTTCTAAATTATTAGGACACCAGCTAATTTATGATTATACTATTATAATATATATAATATTTGTAAGATAGGTATTAAAATGTTGAATATTAATAAATGTTGGTATAATATTATATTATTATAGACTATAGTTTATAGAGAACACGAACAGTACATTATTTAGTCAATTATATTTCTTTTAGAATAAAAATTATATTTTCAATAGTTTAAGTAATGAAAACTTGTAACATCTTGTACTCATCAGTTTCCTCGATCTAACTTTTGTAGATAGGTCATAGATACTTTAAAGTTTAAACTGATATGAATATTTAAGTTACGAAAATAAATTATTATTAGGTAGGGTCGTAGGAATGCATCTATACCTACTTAAATATTATTTAAACAAAAACATAATTGTTTTAAATAAACTTCATATACTTCCCATACCATTATAAATATGGCAATAAGAATTAAAGTGCTATACTGAACGCATTTTTTTTCCAGTTTCTTCCAGGGTGTGACAAACTATCAACCAAAATTAGAATATATTAAAACTACCTACCCATTACTCAACAAACCAGTCTGCATTTGGATCTGCCATTTTGTTTCGAGTACTTTAGTACTAAACTTAAACTGTATAACCAGTTATTTTCTATTTTATTCAAAAATGAACATTATAGAAATTATTTCTATTATAGGATGAATATAATTGGGATTTTTGTGTTTCAAATAGTCTATACATCCAAAATTGATCAGGATATCCGGAATATGAATATTGTCTTTTTATGGTAAGACACTTTCTTGCTGCATATTCGCCTTGAATATTTCTCTAATAAATTTCTCTCGATTTCTTTTATTTCTTTTTTTACAAATAGCTTATTGTGGGTACACGCTAAAATATTATGTACAACATATTAATTATTTATTTCTTGTTATGTTTTTGCCAGATAAAACATTTTTAACATATAAATAAATACCTATGTAGAATATTATTAATACTGTGTATATGTGTTATATTTATATATTATGTATATTCTACTGTTCACTGTAAAATAAAAACATTTAAATATTTTTTTAGACGTGAGTGTACATGAAATAAAAATTTTTTTTCTCTATGAAGAAGATTGTGGGATAATGTCATATTATATTTTAATGAAGTAGTTGATCGTTTTCAACACACCTATAGGACGTTTTATTAACAACCTATACTTAAATCGAATTTGAGCAGTTAATATGAACATTGGTTTACTTTTCATTATACCGTGTGTGTGTTGATTTTCGAGGATCGTTCTAGTTTATATAATGATTGTCATTTGTCTTCGGATCGAACGACAATCGTGAGATCCAAACTCGGGAGTGGAGCACACGTCGTCATATGTACCTATACATTTTCGACTAAATTCCATTGTAATCGACGGCGTCTAATGTAATATTATGCGGGTGTCCAGTCGCAATGAAAACCACATTGTGACGGTTACGAACATTCATGGCTGGCACCAAATACTCTCACCGTATATTATTATAATATATAAAGGTACCCATCATCACAGACAATAAAATAGTAAATATGTATGTACGCACTCCGACTTTTTAATATGCATGTGCGCGACTATCGGATTTCTAATAATGTACATTTCCATTGTGTCCGTTAATTATTGCTTCTATAATCGAAACTCTTGGTGCGGCGGCAATAATGATTTTAAGTCTTAACGTCATTCCAGTCGCGTTCCAGTCGGAAACCGAATCGTTTATATATCACGCCACTTTGGAATATCAACACTGTCTTTTGCAGATAGACCGTATCCGCTTTTAACTACTACATACACATCCAATAATAATGATGACGGTGATTCGCCACGAGCTGTGACAACAAATACGATCATTAACATTCGATGAGCTGTTCTAACCGTTATTTTCACGCGACTTTTATAATGAATAATGATTCAAAATTTTAAAACGACCGACGGACGTCAAGGTATTTCGGTGGGAGCCGAAACGTTCCGGGTATACTCGCGTATACATAGTTACGTGTTACAGTTGTATACATATATGATATTCATACGTCGTTTCACAAATCAATATTTATTATTTATTATACTTATAGGTCACACATATGTCATGTACAATTCGTGTATTTGTGTGCCAATGGATTCGATGTATTATGAATTATTATGATATACGATAATAGTTTAGATCTACCTATATTGCGTTCGATGTATCTTTATAGCTATTGTAGCAGATACCTTTTGCATATAATATTATTAAACGTATATTAATGAGTGACAAAGATGTATTTTTTGGAATTGCCGATAAACTAGTTGCAGTCGAGTATTCGAGTGATATAGGTACCATGACGTATTATTATAGTATAGCCGGGTCATTCAACATAATTGAACTTGGAATCGTCCAACTTCAGAACATGACGTTTACAGCCTAAACCTTACCACAGACACACACTTATTAATTATTATAAACGAAGACTGCTTTGTTAACGAACACGATCATTGTTCTTATATTATAGTATATTATACGATACACCTATACATAGTTTTCAAACCCAAATAATGGTTCATGCAAATATTGTATTATACATGGGAAGTTGTGCACTTGATCTTTATTTTACTAATAAACGAAATATGCATACGATTTTACCAAAAATAACATATATAATTGATTATTTAAACGATGGATTGTTTTTTTGTGATTTGCTGCACGGGTACCTATAAAACCTAATATATTAAACATGTTACATGTCATATTTCATAACATATTATGGGAGTAGTTATTACTGATTATTGTTTTTGTATTCTTAGAAGTGTTTGGTTAGAGCGAAATGAGTTTGCAGTTCTACTGCAATTGAAATAATTGATAGGTATAGGATTTGAGTGAAAGAACATATTAATATGCAGTTTCAATGATTTATTACCGTTGGAACGTTGAATTCTTTGTATGAGAAAATTGAATCGTTTTTAAGAAGACACGAACGTCCATTTTACATCGCTTGACGAAAAGAAAACATTTTACCTGTGCTTTTTTGTTTGTAATTTTGGGTGATTATTTATAGTGCAATGAAAATCTTTAATTTGAGCAATTTTTTAAGGAGTTCATACTATAATTTTAATCGAATTAAAACTGTCAAAACTTGGGAGACATAAAAGTTTTATCCCGAGGACACCAAATACACGAGCTCCATTAGAGACAAGATTAATGCTCACGAAATAACGAACAAAGGAGGGGCGGTACATAAACGTGTCGTATTTCTTTTTCCTCACAGAAGTCTTGTTAGGCTAAGATCTACTTCTCAACGTCAATTTACAAGTTAAAAATAATACGACATTTATAGGATCATTATATTCAAGTCAAAATGATCAAGCAGTTATGATTGGAGACCTGAACATTTAATTATATTATTAACTGTATAGTTTCGTAAAATTGTAAGCACAACCAGGAATTTCAAATAAATGTTTACCTAGTGGTTCCACTAAGCGTATAATCTATATACTTATCGAAATTCCACGTAATCGAATACATAATGACTGGATATCTGTGAGAATATATAGGTATTAGGTACCCTCATATATTAACCGTGGATGACAATTAGTCAAGGAAGAGATTAGTTGACACCAGTTTGTTATGGTTGGTTAAAATGTGTCATCAAGATTTTGTAAATTTATAAAAAAAAATGTATGTATAAGAATTACTAACTTACATTTCATTAGACATATCGACATATTATTGCAGAGTAATAACAATGGCCAACAATACAGTCCTCACGTATACTATACATTTGGTATTCTTTATTGACATTCACAAAAAATTAAATAATAATAACATTATTGAGCGATATCTTAACGATATATTATATAATTTTAATAGAAGATTAGTGTTTTATAAATATATTTTTTAGTTAAAAAAAGTTTAAAACCGCTTTAAAAGTTTAAGCTAATATACTAAAACATAACTTGTTGAATCACTGGACAGTACTTTTTATGTTTTTAATGTTTGCAATATTTATATAAATTATTATGCTATATAGTATATTTTATAGGTTCAACGATTAAATTGTAAAGACTTTAATTTGTATGGTTGTTATATCTTCTTGGTACCTAGTAATCTTATAGGTTTAATAATAATAAATAAAAAAGTATATTTATCTACTGTTCCTATTTATGTAATTAATCATCAATAAATCTTAACCGTTGTTATTTGTATAGTATGTATTATATTATAGGTTATAAATTCTGGAATTAAATTACATTTTTAATTTGATGTCATAGTTACTTCAAAATAATGAATATTATGGATGAATCATACATACGTTTTAGATTTTTAAACATAGTAATATATTTGGTTTAAAATTTAAATGATTTAATAAAATTATATATATACTTAAAATCTAAATATATATGTGATATTTTAATTTATTTTATTTGATGGCATACAATTATTTTTTGATCTTGTGGTTTGCCGTTTGGAGAACAACTTACTAATTAAAATACCAAATTATTCTAGTATTATTTGGTATCTACTATAGTATTCTCTATGTTATCCATTGTTTACTTATTTATACATAATATATATCTCAAAGTATTTTCTTATATTTTTTTGGGATAGTAAATACTAAATAGTATATCCAAATACAATTGAAGCAATATGATTTACTTTGTTTTTAAATTTTATATTTGACGAAATTGCTTTGTATGTGACATTTATTTTGTATAACATATTGCTTTGATATAAAGAATGAATCGAGTCTAAGTAATAGGTAGGTAACTTTTTATTTTTCTGTTTATATTTGTAAGTGGTCATTACTTATTTGTTTCGCTAACATAAAAATATTTTGGCGTACCTAATTTAGTTTGAAAAATATTTGGTCCGCATTAAGTATCAGACCCGATTTATTTATCAGTGGGAAATATGATGTATTTCAGTAGCCATGATATCAGATGAAAAACGTGATGTAACGTTATTCATATTTTAATATTTTATTGAGTATTTGAGTGCAATCAATCTTGTATGATGCAATGTTTAGTATACTTACTAGTAATACGATAGGTTTTTGTGTATTAAGTTCAGTTTAGAATACGCCAGAATTCTAAGGGGAATAGTATAATAATAATTAATAATTCTATGGGAATTTAATCATTATAATAAATGTATATGAGCTTAAAAGAGCAAACAAGTTTAAAGTAGGTATTAAATTGGTTAAATAGATTGTGAAGTAACAAAGGTGTAGTAAAAATGATTTATAAAATAATTTTACAGAAGATAACGACTTTTTAAAATAATAATATTTAAATAATACTGGTTTCGTGCTTACTAGATAAGTCGAAAACCAAAGCCTTCCTTAAACCAAAATGCACTTTTAGACTTCTAGGGAAGGCTTTTGCATTAAATAGACATAACACCGTGGTTATCCAGCTCATGGGCGTACCCAAGGGGGGGGGGGGGTCGGGTCCGGACCCGCTTACCGTTTCAACAACCATATACCTACCATATAATATATTATGTACCCTCTAGCATATATTATGAAGTATACCTACAGGTGGTATACTCCGAGTGGTATCTTCGTCTGTTCGACGGCAGTTTATATTACACATATTGTCATCATTATAATTATTTATACTACCGTTATTGTTTATATTACTGAAACATATTGAGTCACATTAAGTATTTATGTAGGTACCTGATTTGTTTGGGATTCGTCGGCGGCGTGTAGGTACTGCTGTGCGGCAAGACGAGTGAACGAAAAAATAAATTCGCAAAAGCCACAATAAACTCGGTAAACAGCGATCGGACAAAAGGACGGATACGACCGATCCAATACTAATACAATATAATGTAATATGACATCAAATCGGAGGAGACTCGGCGCCGTAATGTTATCGTTGCGTGTTGGGAATGTGCTGGACGCGTTCGCGGTTACAAAATGCTCCGGTCGAATGTTCGACGGTACGGTCCGGTGCCGGGTATTTAATTGATTCCCACCAGGCGGATTTGGAGCGGTGGAAGAGTGCGAAAGCCCCGCGGAAAGCGAGAACAGAAAAACCGCGCACTGGTTCGCTCGCGTCAACCGGCAAATACCACTACCATGGTCACGGCCACCGTATTTTTATTATACCGGTTTGGCCGAAGACGCGGCAAACCCGGCATGCCGACCGACGCAAATCTCGATCATTACTAGACAGGTATTAATGTATTATTGTATTATGTATTTATCGAACAATATTATTATAACGTATATTAGGTACCTAACCTATATGCGAGAAACGATAATTAATTATTATAATAGTATGGTCTATAAGAAAGGCGATGCCGGATAGTCATGCACTCATGCACGTGACGTTTTCTAGGACATTGCGACTATACAATTATATAGGCGTAAAAAGGCACCCTTTTTTTTTGCGGGGGAGGGGGCGAAGATGATTTAGACTGATCACACTATACAATATCATAGAAGTAACTGCAAGGACTTATAGAAAAACTTGGGATCACTATACTTTATGGCACATATTTTTGTTGGCAGTAAACTAAATACAACACTTAAGAGGATGTCAGCGCACTATTTGTTTTCTCTCTCTGGCCCACGCGCAACACAGACAAAACGCATTTACGCAGTATAATTTTTTCTATAATTTTAAGTAATCTTAGAGTATGAACACCCATTACAAAAAAGATAAAGAATAATATTTTTGAGGGAGTGACATATCGATTTGTCTAAATATGGTCTCAAAACAATTTAAACATAATTTAAATTTACAACATTATTTTGATTATTTTGAAAGTCAAATAACAATAAAATATAAAGTCGATATGTCATTCCCTCATAAATATTATTATCTATCTTTTTTTTAAAGGGTGATTTTACTCTATGATTACTAAAAAACGTAGAGAAAATGATTCTGCGTAAATGCGTTTTGTCTATGTTGCGCGTGGGCCATAGAGAGAAAACAAAATAGTGCGCTGACATCCTCTTAAATATATTTGATTATATTATACGAGTAATATTACACGAAGCATAGCTTCTCCTTTGAGGCCATTCATTAATGCATCTATATATAGCCACGGTAGGTATATAAACAATATTACAATAATATATTATATTTATATAGTATATAATATTTATTATTAAGAAATAATGAGTATTTAATAACATGTAAATCTAATTTTCAAAAAATATCTGCTTTTATTTAAAACTGCATTTTGAAAATACCAATGTTTTTGACACTTATTTTTCGAATGTTATAATTTGAGTTCTTATTAAATCTAAGATTTTGACAAAATGCAAAGTTAATCTTATGTCATTCTAATAATTATTATAAAAATAGTTATATGTGCTCCGTGGTGTGTTGAGTGAAAATGATTATAGGTATTGAAAAATTACTAAATTATAAAGTGGGTACTATACCTAAGTAAAATTGAAATAAAAGCAAACCATTTACAGTTTTAAGAAATGTATTAATGAATAAATTAAAATAAAATGTAACTATTATATTAATGTCAGTGACTTCTTATCAGACAATTATATATTTATGAGTGCACGGCATGGTCTACGGATCTTAAAGATAACATCATTGTATGGTTTTTTATTCCTACATAGGTACTAAGGTAATCTGTACCGGAACATACTATTATAGGTTGTTAATAAAAGTAGTACCTAGTGGGCTAATGGTGGACTTAAAGCCTTCGAAAGATTTAGAGATTGTATTTTCTGGTTAAACTGGTGGTGTCTTGGAGATGACAATTGTGGAAATTTTTTAAATTTTTTATTACAGCAGGGAGTGGAGTGACTTTTTGACCTTACTGTGAAGGTAGGGGTGGAATGATTATTGTATTTGATCGTATTGGGTTTAATACGAGTTGAGAAGTTATTTTATATGGCCCCGTGAATAGAGCGCACTTGGTGGGATCCTACGACGGTTTCCTGCAATCACTTGAGAAATCATCCCCCCTACATTTAACGCAACGAGGGGAATGGTGAGTATTGAGTATAGTTATTAGTAATGTATATTATATATATATATATATACTTAGATATCATTATACACCTAATACAACGACGAGCCAAGGGATGTTAATATATTATTTTTTTTAAATAATACTAAAACAATAATTACAACTACCAATAGATACTTAAACGGCCTGCGCCCATACACCACAGTATCTACATTACCTTTATTAGTTTTAGATTCTCAACTATAAAATAGATTTGGTTTTACAATGATGTGTGTTTTTTTAGTTCTATATTCCTAAACAGAATATTCTTCGAAGTGAGTACTTCGATAAATACAAATTTAAGATTCGATGATTAGTTAATGAGTTACCTATAACAAACCTGTTTAAAGTTTAAATAAGTGGAGTGGAACTATTAAACTACCACGGAAAATGTTGGTTCACTACTCCGTTCATCAAAACTTTAAACACTTTATTGACTAACTCATTCGAAATTCGATTATTATGTATCAAAGAACTCTGAAAAATATTCAAATTAGGAATACAAATTGAAAATGTATGTTGTCATTGAAAATAATTAAGATTTCTAACACAGATTTTTTTTTTTCAAAAGTGTTAAAAGTATTATTATGTAGCAATAATATTTTCAAAAAAGTTATAACCTTTCTAAATAAAGAGTTTAGACCAGAATTGGCAAACCAGTAGTACTTTGATCAAATTTTCACAGCAAGTCAAAATATATTTATTTCATTGAATGATCTTGCGTTAAGTAAAAAAAATAACGAACAATATAATTAATTATTTCTAAAAAATAAAAGTTTGGATCTCACTGCTTCCGAGCATAATATTTTGTATTTTGAAAAAAGCGGCTCGATTCCAAATAAACTCAATATATGCGTCAACATCATACATAATATTATGTGAAAGTTTATTTTCCACAATTAATTATTTGTAATAAAAACATAGGAAAAATAATTAATTATTGAATGAAACTAATACTGTTTGTGTTTCATTAAAATATTGAATACTAACAAAGCAGACAACTGATACTAAAATAATAAATTTACTTTAAACTTTTTTAAGACTCGTATCACCCTGAAAAAAAATTGTTTATTGGTACCTAACTATATGAACATAAATTATTACTGCAGGCATGTGCATTTTTTTTTAAATTTTGATGACAATATTTTGGCATGTGACTCGAAAAAGGTTCGTCAATTCCTGGTTTGGACACTTAAATGTATCACCTTGTACACTGTCAAGTGCAGAGTCTTTTAACCTTGTTTTACGATTAATTTTGTGATTCCGTCAATTAGTTATGGAAATAAAATGTGACAAATTTAAAAATTAACTGTTCATTTCTTCTGCAAAATTCCAAATAAATGCATCTGAACGAAAATTAAATTAAAAAAAAAAAAGTTGGTGGTAGTAGCGGGGAACCTCTAAGCTGTATAGTAGGTGTATAAAATTATCAAAATATGTACTTTAATTAGGGATTATAAAAAAAATATTGCCTATATATCTTTATAGCTTTTGTAAACAGCTCTAATAACAACTTATGAGGAACCTTTGTGGCCTTGTATTTAATTTGTAAGCTTTTTGACACAGCAAAAATGTGTTTATCGATATATATTATATGTTATGTATATATTAAAAAAACCAAAATAATTGAAAATTTTAAACGTTCATACCTAGGAAAATAACTCAAAAAAGTATAAATATTTTGAAAACTATATCATGGGTAGAAAATGCGAATATAAAAAGTTGGTGAAAATGTAATTTATCTATATTTAGTTATAATTGATTAACTACTAGTACGGTGCAATTAAGTTGTTTCGACTTATCACTGCCGCGGTTTGTTTTAATTTTAGCGTTGGTTAATATATCGTTAGTATTTTATTTAGACGGTTTGTGAATATTACACTGGGTTAATTATGCCACCAGATTTTTTCTCAGTTTTGTACCCATAGGTACTTGGGAAATGTAGAAAATGCATTTTTAATAATAAAAATGTTGAACAACTGTATTTATAGCAATCATATCGTTTATTTGTCAGCTTTCGCAGAGAAATCAATGTTGACGGAAAATGTAGCATAATATATCCACCTATATAGTTAACCCGTACTGTGCTTGGTATTTTCTTGGACGTTTCATCTAATTACATAGTTTTTTGTACTTGATGCTATTTACCGACGCGTCATTGTCGGATACGCCCGTGTGGAATTCAACACGCCCGAACCGTCCTTTATAGTGTTAATAGTTAATACGATGCACGGAATAATCTAACACGTTTTGTGTATGCCAGCGCGACAACTATATACTAATGGCGTTATTTATTAGAAAAAGGATATATCTATTATTATAATAATTACAGAGAACGTCGACAGGACCAGTATTGTTGTCCGAGAGCATCAGATTTTGAGAGACAACTACTGTTATACAGTTATAATTGAAGGACATTAATTCTTACTGACTTTCGATGTGCGTGCATATTATTGCATATTATATGCAACACCATACATGTACGCTCGCTAAGTAGGTAGGTATATATTCCGAGAACGTAAATGTATTGTCTTCAAATCCATGAATAATATATATAAGTGGTCCATCCATTGTCGAGCTTAAAGTACATAGCGTCGCATATTATATTATTCTTTTAGAAGGTACCTATTATAGGCATATCTATCGCATGGTATCATAATATAATGTGTAATATGTACTGTATAGGCAATATAGGTGTTACACACTAGTATTATAAATAATTAGAGTTGGTAATCAGTAATAATTTTAATATATTAAATGCTTTCCCGTTAAATTATAGGTATATATAGATACTAGATTTTTTTAACGAGTAAAGTATCCAAATTTCCGTTGCATTTTGTAATTTATTCTTAAGAAAAACAATATAATAATTATGTTAGATAAAAAAGGTTAATATGATATAATCAAAGAAAAAAAGGGCGGGTAAGTGTATGTCGCTCTGCTGTACAGTAGGTTACAAGTGAGTCACTGTAATGGATTGTGTTAGATTTTTATCCAATGATATAATATCATTGAATAAGAAAAACGATTCTGAGCGAAGACGGTCAGTCAGTCTATAATATCTTACTAAGTCTAAATGTATTTGATGATATTATTGTGAATAAAGTAATTCATTTTAGTATTATAGGCATTAGTATTTACTATAGTTGGTTAAATTCATTTTTCTCAAAAAAATTATATTTTAAAATGCCATTGCGTGTATATAAAATATAACAATATATTCTAAAAGTTTCATATACCAACAAATAATATTTTTAAATTATATCAAAATAACTAAAATCATTATTCTTGGTTTAAATATGAAATTTTGTCTAAATTTGAAATTAAAATGTCTGTAAAAAAAATAAATATGTTGATATATTTTTTAGATTTTTTGGTTACAGTATGATTTATTTATGAGAATTTTTGTTTTAAATTTTCAACACTTAGTTATAAAAACTGAACATTTTATAATTGTTTAATTACAATGATTGATAATTTTCGAGATTTTGATGAATTTTGTCAAAATTCGAACTTTAAATGCTTTTAAAAAAAATTGTGCCTATGTATTTTTAATATTTTTCAACTGATATTGTAACAATATATAAAAAAGCTTGTATTAAATTTTCAGACTTTTTGGCCCACTAAATAAAATTTTATTGACAATTATAAAAAAAAAAAACTAAAAAAATTGAAAACTAAAAATGTCTGTAAACAGCTCAAAAACAAATCAAAATATTTTCAAAATTGAATGGTGTATAGAAAATGAGAATATAAACATTTAGTGAAATTTTCATGCATCTACAATTATTCGTTTTGAATTACAACCAAATAAGAAAAACGCTACATGAGAAATCGAGT